>PNEQ01019509.1:0-134667 GCA_003012365.1 Medauroidea extradentata
TCGACAGAAGAGGAGTGTGGAGAGAGCAGAGGAAATAGAAGAGGGTCGTTATGGGTCATCCCCACTCCGCGTCAACTGAGAGCAGGAAAAGGAGGGGAAGTGGAATGTTTCTCAAACCTGCCACCACGCTTGGTGGAAAAACAGCAACTTTTACACGCTCGTGGGCCGTCAGGCTTCAAGCAGGCGAGCGGCTTAACGTAAGCATCACTATGACGCGAACAACACCTCAATACCTTTACTGGTTAGTTACATGGGTTGATGGAAAACTAATTTTGTATTATTTTTTTTCATCCTTTTGGGTGACGAATTTCAAAATATTTTGATTTCACGTCTTAGACATTTGTATAAGTATCCAATTGAAGTGAGTATCATGACGGTAGCCAATTCAGTGAATCAAAATCAATCGTTCATAAAAAAGAAAAAAAACACATATGACCCTTACACTGCGCCGTGTGCGTATGGTAGATTAATGAATTATTTAAAATAGCCATTGATCGTAAAACCAAAACAACAGTCCCTGGCAAATAAACACAAAAAATGCCCATCAATAAAAATATAGAAGAGAAGAGAAGGTGGCACATTAACAAACACACAAAAACCAGAGGAAGCTGTTGTAAACAAACAATATCAAAGTGGAAGCAATGCACGATTAAATAAATGCAGGGTTACCATACGCACGGGCAAAGAAAAATAATTATTTAAGTAATTAAATAGGCTCACTCGCCATAGTAAACAATACACACCAGAGGAAAATATAAAAAAAAAAGAACTCTGAAATTTGTGGTTGCTCAAAATGATTAATTTTTACTGCAATATTAAATATTTTGTTTTCATTTTTTTAAAATAAAATTTACAACATTATTGACATCGATGAATAAATAGTCCATTAGTACTGAAATTGTACTGAAATTATAAAAAGCCCAAATCTTACAGGCACAGTTAAATGAAAATAGTGAATTGATTGTACAATTATTATTTTTCTTAAATTCACAATAAAATTATCTAAACAATAAATGCCCATTCTATAGGCTAAAAAAAATACTGTACGTCCGAAACAATGACGTAATAAATTAATAAAAAAAATTTACAAGTAAATTGGATGCATCCTTTAGGCCTTATAAAATTTTAAATTGTTATCAAATCCAAATTAATTATTAAGAAAACGTACAAATATTACACAAAAAGGTAAGTGTGACAGCTGTTAATTTATAGATTAAAATATACAAATTTAGTTGCTGCTTATCTGTTTCAAGTCTCGCAGTAGAAGAGTACAGCACGCTGGGGTAGCTTCATGTTTCCCAGTTACAGCGGCAAAACAAAGAAGACGAAAAGGTGAAGAAAATGCCCCAAAATAGGCCAGAAAGACTGGACGTCTGTAGTAGAGACTACAGGTCTGCTCGTCAATAGTCCAGCTTGTGAATAGGCCTAGACGGGAATTGGCAGGGACATGAATATTCCAAGACGAGAATCATCCAGGTTGAGAATCGGCCTGGACGAGAACCCTCACTACACAGAAATTATCAAAATATTATAGAAGATGAAAAATTTAAATAGAACACAAAACCTCTCGTAGGAAAATTACTCACCAGACGAGGGTGAAGATAATCACTTAACGAAATTATAGATGAAACAACCACGATAAAATATTTTTAAAAAAATGTAGCACTACAGTTTTCTACTACGTCAAAATATATTGATTAGCTACATTATAAAAAAAGTTAAATAATGGCAACTCAAGTGCCAAGATCTGCCAAAAAGGCACGAACACCAAACACACTCATCTTGACGATACGGTGGTTGACGGCAAAGTATTAAGAAAATCAACGGAAGAAGCTGCAGAAACGTTGAACAAAAGAGCATCGAAAATGGTTAGCAACAGTACCAACATCGGCAAAGTGCGCAATGAAGCACAGTAGCATGCGACAATCACGTGAACAGAATCGCTCAACTGCATCGAAATCACGCGGTGAAACACAGAAATCACGCACTGCAACGACAGCAGCACGTGGCATGAAGACGGAGGTGCGACAGAACAACTGACAGAGGAATGTAAAGCTCAGCAGCTACTCTCCTGCTAAGAAAAAACACTGTAGCGCGACTAGGGTCGGCTCGAAGTAATGTATCAAGAACAAATAGCTGTAATTGAAATTGAACTTTCTGAAATATCGTTAATAAAATAAAATTACTCAAAACACTTTTTATTGTTAATATAATATTAAACAAGTTAATAACAACACAAAAAAATATAATTTGCCTGAATTTAAGAAACATAAATGAAAAAAAATTAATATGTATATTATTTAAGTCGTGTCGTATTTGATACGGCACAACACGGTACTGAGAGATCGAATTTCAAAAATATTCAGACCGTTTTACGATCATTTCTGTAATCATCATCACTATCATGAAGCAAAAATATACTCTGTATCTACGCGGGTTTGACAGATATCGAGGATTAATCTAAAACACATTTAAGGTCTTTTCACCTCTTAAGAGAGCGAATTTCGAAAAACCCTTGAATAACGTATCAGAATACTTTATTGCTGCCTCGTGGACGTGAAAAACGCAGTAGCCCGCTGGGTTCAAGTTATATCGACGGTTAATTTCACCACTTTTCACCCCTTTTCACCTCCTTTGGTTTCGAATTTCGAAAATTCGTGAAATTACTTTCCAGTTATTTAACTAAGCATCAATCTCAAACAAAAATCACGTCGCTATATAAAAATTAATGTGGTCGATATATATCGACTTCGAATCGAAAATACATTTTACTCTTTCTTTACCTCTTTGGGTCCAAATTCGGAAAATATATTTAAATTATATTTTGTATGTTTACATAAGCATCAATCTAAAGCAAAGGACACCTCGATATCTCGATTGGTACGATAGATATGGAGGAATAATCCAAAACACATTTCACATATTTTCACCCCCATAACTATCCAACTTCGAAATGTCTTGAAGTTCTGTCATAGCCATTTGCATACGTAACCAATTTAAGTAAAAATAACTGTTAAAGTCAGTTATGATTCAGTGATATAGACGATTCATAAAAAATACAGTTTCCCTCATATTACTGCTTGGGGGTAGAATTTCAAAAAATCCTAAAACTACTTTTTGGGTATTTACGTAAGCAAAATTTTGATGAGAAAACCAACTATTTATCCCGAAGGAATCGATAGATATCGATAACTAATCGGAAAAGCATTTAAGGTCATTTCACCCCCTTAAATGTTGAATTTCGAAGAATCCTGAAACTAGCTGATATGTTTTTTGTGTGTCCCATTAAAATAAAAAACACTGTTAGATATAGACGTGATTTTTGTTTAAGATTGATGCTTTCTCAATTACCTGAAAATTGATTTCTGGAATTTCCGAAATGTCCCACCTAATTTGGAGATAAGGGGTGAAGAGTGATGATGCGTGTTTTTAATTAATCGTCTATAAATCTTGAGCCCAGCGGGCTATTGTGTTTTTCACGTCCACGAGACGCCATTTAAGTATTCTAAAACGTGATTCAAGGATTTTTCGAAATTCACTCTCTTAGGAGGCGAAAAGACCTTTAACGGGTTTTAGATAAATCCGCGATATCCAACGGACACGTCGAGGTATACAGTTAATTTTTGCTTCAGGATGATGATAACAGAGATGAACACAAAATTGTTTTAAGAGATTTTTCAAAATTCGAACTCTCAGTGTTGTGCAGGGGTCACAAGTTTTTTTTTAATGGATGATCTATTTCAATGCGATTGAACCGTCGTGATTTGCACTTCAATTGGATAACTATACAAATGTCTAAGATATAAAGTTAAAATATATTTAAATTCGACACTCAAAAGGATGAAAAGGCACAAATTTTGTTTCTTATCAGCCTATGATATCTATCCACCCAGTATAGTATTGAGGTGTTGTTCGCGTCAGAATGATGCTTACGTAAGTACCTAAAATAAGTAATACAATTTTTTTTCTTTTATAAGGTAACTTAAATATTGGGATTAAACCTAGTTTGTAAACTTTTAAGGCAGACGATACGGAAATCAAGTAAGACCAACGATAAATAAATTAAACAGTGGTTTCATTCTACAGTTCTATCGAGACGTGTTGTTGTACGACCTCTATGAGACTAAAAAATTAATATAACACTTTTAAAATTATTTTTCGCGACTAACTTCATCATTATGTGGCGCAGTTGTTTGTAGCTCGGGGGAAATCAGTCTTAATACTGTAAAACGTGGTGATCAGACGCACTGGGGTGAATAGAAACACAATTTTAAGGCTAAATGTTTGGTATAAATTCCATTTTATTTATTTTTTTACTTTTAGGTAGACAAGTCGAAACAGTTCACAAATGTAGTTTTATTGTAATTATATTATTTTTAAGCAAAATGTGAAAGCTAAAGATGTATTTCTAATTTTGCTTCTATTCACCCTAACATTTCTAATAACTTCGTTTTACGGCACTACGTAAACTACGTATTTCACGCGAAAATCCTATTAGGTTAAAGAGCCTTTGTAAATACTCCACAACGTCAACATTACTGTGACTATAAACGAGTCCCAGACGAAGTCGATGTTAGCGGCAGAGACAAACATAAGGCTGCTTTTCGCGTGGACAGCTGTAACTACCTATCTTGTTAACTAACTAGCAGCTTTGTCATTCTAAAACTTGATGACTGAACTACCTACCTGGTGTAAAAAGAATATTTTGAATTAAAGTAAATATTATCTGCTATGAGTAATACACGCGAGGAAAGCCGCGGGCGCACTGCTAATTAATATATAGAGATATAATATAACAATGCTTTAACAGCTAACATGCGTTTGTAAACAGAACTTACAATGTAAATATAGTATTAAACTATAAAACTTATTCCGTGAAGGGGCCGCGGTGGTCGAGGGGTTAGACCTATCGCCTCCCATCAAGGCGACCCGGATTCCACTCCCGGAAGGGTCGGTACCCGGATTTTCGTATGTGGGAACCGTGTTGGTAGGTGCCACTGATCGGTGGGTTTTCTCGGGGATCTCCCGTTTCCCCCGAACCCTCATTCCGGCGCCGCTCCATACTCAACTCGTGACATCCCTAACCAGCGCTAAAGACCTCAATGCTAAGCGCTGACCAAAATCTCTTCACTTCACTTAATCCGTGAACAATAATGTATATGAAAAACGCGTACTACATAACTAATACCGGCTTAGAAAATGTGTAACTTGAAAACCAGGCAATTGCTATTTAATGTCAGATTTAACAGTTTGGTTCACGACGGCTTATTACCGCGTTACCATTATCTGTCTCTATTATGTATGTGTGTGTGTGTGTCTATATATATATATATATATATATATATATATATATATATATATATATATATATATATATATATATATATATATATGTGTGTGTGTGTGTGTGTTTGTGTGTGTGGGGGGGGGGGGGTAGTATAGAGTAGTGTAACTTAGTGTGTGTGAAAACGACTGCTTATGCATCTCTTATGTGTAAATGAACTTTTTAAAGTCACAAGTTGTTCTTGAACAATCACAACATAATATATCATCACTCACTAGCGTTCATGTCTGTTGTTGAAGTCTGTAATAATGGTGATTGATTTTAAAAAAATATATATTTTTCATAAAAACAGTCCTTATAATTTATATTGCGAAGACATGAAGAAAGTTACCAAACTGCGGTTTTATTGAAGCGGAAAGTATCAACATGTAGGCTTCTAAACCTCCCGATACAGATAAGTTCAGCAGGAGATACCAGTCGCCTGGACGAAGTTTTGGCTGGTTTTAATCTTAAAGTGGCAAACTTTTCCTTCCAGGAAGAGAATTTCTGTAACAGGAAGGCAGCAGTTGGAGGAAGTATTTCAACTGAAAGTAATAAGCCGTTCCACGTCAGGAAGGAAGGAAGGAAATTACCGACAGGAAGTCATCCTTATAAAAAATAATAACATACGTAAATGACAAACATTTATATTATCTAGCTACATACAAATTGGGTTAAACCTTATAGTGCTAAGTTTATATGGTTATATTTAATTAACTTTAAAACTGCATATGGAAATAAATCTTTGCAAGTATTTAAATTTTAACTGTAAAAAATGTTGAGAAAGACACGGTCGGTACATAATACTTTTTTAATAAGTGGCGTTGTTATTTCGGGAACATATTAAATTCAAATATTTACCAACTGAATATATATATATATATATATATATATATGTGTATATATGTCTACATATATATATATATATATGTGTATGTCTATATAGATATTATTATTATATATATATGTACATATATATTATTTTTTACGAATTAGACGCATTCGAAGTGCGGATACGAGATCTTCAAGCTTCTTTAATTATTGTATTCAACTATAATGTCAGTGGCGGCCAATGGGTTGTTGCCAAGTAGGGCTGCAGTAGCCAAGAGCTGTACAATTGTGCGCTGGTTGACTCTATACATAGCCACTGACACGCTGATGTGCAGGTGCCCCTTACTACTGAGAGGTCACAAAAATCTAGTAGCCGGCAAATATTTCATGGTCGTTGGTCTACGGCGCGTTCATCAAGAGTGTACAGTTCCAACTATCTGCATCCCCACCTGGCTACAACCCACGAGCCGCCACTGTGTAAGGTACGGAAGACAGTTTATGAAATGACACAAATCTCATTTCTAAATGTTAATATTACTTTGAAACTGCGAACTTAAATTTAATACGTATTACAAATTTGAAAACCTTTAACAGAAACTAATATATAATTATGTTTAGCTCGTTGCGTATCATAATTGTGACAGCTAGTAAAGAATAAAAGTAAAATTATTGGTCAAAAGTAACATGCAGCCTTAAATAATAGACACAAGTAAAAAATACTCGATAAAAGTGATATAATATGATTATGTTTTCGAACGCGCACTCCAGATAAGATTATTAAGTAAGTACTACTGAACGGGACATACATAAGAAGATACAAACTTTTGTGTTTGCAGAACATGTAGCAGATGTTGAAAAGTTTTTTTAAACAATAAATATTGTCTGTCAATTACGAAGTTTTGTTCAAACAATCTAATCCTGATATTTCTGATCAAACAATTTTGTGTGACTTATCAGACAAATTGGTTTGTTTGGAAATATGTTTAGGGAACATTTATTAAAACTTTTTTTTTTAATTGTGTGTGATAAACATTGCGAAGAACATTATAATTTTCACCACAGGCAGACTCGATCATTTCCTAGTAACCTACCAATTTATTTTTATAAATATTTATGTAAACATGCAAGAGCAGCTAAAAAAATGTTAAGGTTATATACAAGAACTTTTGCCCACTTTTACAACTGTAATTTCATTAACCTGCAACGTTTTTCATTATTTTATTAACATTTAATTGACTTGTTCTGTTCATAATTTCTTGGAAACAACTCCTCTGTATTTCTAGAAAGTAGGTATTAAGGACTCTGCCTACCTCAGAGCTCCGGCGGCAGCAAGGATAGGGCGTTACAGGTTAAATTATATTCTTAAATATCTCAGTCACTTTCAAACCTACATATATGCCACCACTGACTTTTTTGTTCAGTACGATACGGCCCACACTGCTACGGAATCTTTTAGCAAGTTATATCAATACCCTGAAAACTATGATCAAATAAGTGTTTTCATGCCGATTAAACACTCGTAACTACGTACTCATAAAATGCTTTTCGCATTTTCGTTTACGAAGCAGTATTCTCCTCTTCTCAATGCAGAAAATGGTTTCCATCCGAAAGCGATATCTCAAAGGGTGACATAGCTACACGGAATTTAGTTTAACATGTAAAACCCTATCCTTGCTCCCGCCGCGCTCCGAGGTAGGCAGAAGCCTTAATAGTAAGTAAATTTCGCGAAATAAACTTCTGCAGTGTCAAGATAAAGTCCATATTTGTAATAAGCAAAACGTAAAGTGCTTTTTTTTTTTACAAAAATTAGAATTAAAAGCGAGTGTTTGTATTATCATCCAAAAAAAGTAACAAACTCGGTAAAAGGTAATATAAATTAAATAAGAAGAGTTAATAAAATAAAGAAAACAAACACTGGAGGTTGAAGAAGATTGCGTTACATGAGAGTTTCGTTAAAAGAATATGAAAGAGATGGTATTCTTGATAGGATAGTCTCCCGCACCGTACACAGTAGCCATAGTAATTTTCGTGCACGAGGGACCGAGTGCGCGACGGTAGCCGATTCGGCAACAAACAACCTGTTCGAGGCTGTAATTAAGGCTCGGAGGACGAGAGAGAAAAAACAAGGGTATCATTGGGGGATATCTAATTTGCCGCCTGTCCGGAGGCTGGAAAAACACGCCTAAGTACTGTGCTGGGCGGGGCGTTTCTCCCATACGTGGCCGACTCACTAAGGTGGAAGTTGTCGGTAAATTGCTTCTGAACCTTATACGATACACAGCGACTGGACGTTAGGGAGGGACTTAATTATACACATTTGTCAGATGCCCCTGATAAGGCTAAAAGGTTTCACGTTGAAATAAATTGCTCAACAACTGTTTTTTTCTCATTCTTTCCCTTGTGCCTCGCGTAGTTTGCTTGCTCACCCACAAATTTGCTTCCCACCGTTTCGTCTTTCTTTAATGGCCTAAAAAAAGAGACGTGTAAACAGAGAGCAGGAAAACAAATACTCGCTTTAATTGACAGAGCCACATAAGCTCACGTTGGGCAACTGTTTAGTTTTATTTACCTTAGTTAATGTCTGCTAAATACAGCGGCCACTGTTTAAGACGCACTAGGCTCGGTGTAATTTACAGTAGGCAAACATTTGTACAGTCGCAAAGTGATTGTTTAGCGTAGCTAGCCAAGTATTTGAATGTGGAGTTTCCTACAAACCAGTCGCTTAATGACACATCAATTAAATTCGCTTATTACGGAATAGTTGAGTTATGTGTGTGATGGACGGAGGAAATCCCGTTTACAAGGGTTTCAGGCGTTTCAATTTGAAATGACACGGATAAAATGTCAGCGCCAAATGCATTTCTTAAGAATTTTGGGATTCCCTGCGCTACCATATGGAAATGTAAATGTAAGCAAACCTTAAAAACCAATTTGCCAACTTAAAAAAAAAACTGATTTGTTGTGGCCACAAAATATTATTCCCAAAATGAACATCATCAACCAATGTTTTGTAGTGGTAGCAATATTTTTGGAACCACTTCAAAACTGGAGGCAGAAAAACATTTTGTGGTCATAGCAAAAATTTGGGGAGGTCGATTATGATAAATTATTTTGCAGTGGCCAAAAAGTTTCTTTTTTTCAGTGAGGAAGAAACAATCTAAGTACCGTTTTGATAGGGCAACAATTTATAACACACAAATTCGGTAAATTATCTTACGCCGCAGATAATAAAGCTAAATTATTGCGATTTTCTGGCAAAATATTTGTTTAAAAGAATTGTTTAACTGCGTGGATCTGTATTTTCCACTTCATAAATATCTTCTGATTAATTTTCTATTATTTTTCACAAAATAACTGAGGTAAAACATTTATACAGCATTGACTTAATTTTTATTTTTTACCTTACATATATGTAATTAAACTTGTAATAATCGTGACACTTTGTTAGAAAGTTTATTTAATATTTTAAAAAAATTTAATTCAAATTTATATTAAATTAGTTACGATTCACTTGCCAATACAATGTTTCCAGTGTTTTACGTAGTACTTGGAATTCGTCTATTTTAAGTTTGTTTTAAATTTTTGCACGTAGTCGAAGACAAATGTAAAACACTGTAATTTTGAGAATAAATTCTGTGAGATAAAGGAAAATAAACTGAACAAAGTATGAACATCGCTATGAAAGAGACGTCTTTAAGACGTTCTCCCGGGATCGAACCAAAATACCACTGAAAACAGGTTCAATAACATAACACGTGACTGAAAATACTCTTACTTATTAACTGGTGACTGTGAGTATATTATGACCTCGCCCATTTGTTTTACATTTCTGTTCCTATTCCTGATATGTAATTATTAAATATAAAATCTTACATGATCTGTATTTTTATGAAGGATCATCAGAGTATGTAAGAAAACCGTCGTGAAGTTTTCTGAAATAAACATTCTTGTACAGGCTTTTCATTGTATTGAAAATTGGTGAAGACGACGCCTTGCAACACGATGAGAAAAAGAACAATTCAGAGAGGTAATGAAAGTCGCGACTGAGACAGAATTGGCAAGCGTCGTTCAGGAGTTTGAAATGAAAATCAATTCACAATAGAGAGTACAGATTCCACTTAAACGACGTTTGTTGTCGCATTTCCCTTATTTTCTCATTTATTTGCACTTGCAGCTCTCAGTAAAAACATTATTTTCGACGAGCAGGTGTAGTGTTGAATTATAATTATTCCATGAACCAATATTTCTAAATAAATTATCTAAAATATAACATAAATTTATAACTCTCATGCGATATTTCAGACACTAGCGGCCAGTTTAACCAACCTCTGTCAAGCATTTAACATTTGTTAAAGAGGTTTACCAGAAGATATTTCGTGTTAAAGCTTTCACAAATGTTAATTGCTTAACAGAGGTTGGTGAAACCGGATCTAAGACTGTAACAAAATCAATCTAAAATAAGAATTATCTTGGTAAATAAAAAATTGAAATATGCGTCTGAAACGCAAAGCCATGGAAAGGACAAACACTTTACTTTAAGCGAATACTAATAAAATGTGAAATTATGCTGGGAATTAGTATTCCTAATTTACAGATTGTCAGTAAATTATGAACCCCATTCCAAGAGTCAGTCACTTGGGTTACAGAGGTGTTATCGGAAAGCTGTTCCTTTCAATGAAAAGGACACAACCACGAGATTTCACCAGGTATGAGACAACTGCGACGTGGGCCCCAGTCATAACCCGAAGTCCTTCAACCCGAAAGTTGATTTTGTTGTATACTTGAGAGGCAGTTATTGTGAGACTGAAGCGACCGCAACTTTACCAGGTGTTTCATTTCTCCGATATCAGGTACCTTAGTTGGATACACCTGGTTCTTTACATAACCCCATTAAACATCGAATGTTGTCATGTATGGAGATCGAGGGGCCATGAAATGGGCCCATCTCGCCCAGTCAAAAGTCCAGGGAACATGTCGAGGAACTGTTGCATTTCCAACCCCAATTGAGGGGGTGTTCCGCCTTGCTGGAAGATTACATGTGACTGGATGTTGTCCAACTGCGGTGTGGCGTACATTTGAGGCACGCCGTCAAGATGCTAGGTGTCCGCTCTGTTGCTCCTTGGAAGATCAAAAGTTAGTTACACTCTCTTTGAAAAAAAGAGCACACAACACGTTTATATCAACGCTATCACGATTATGTTCAATAAATACATGAGAGTCTTCCGACATCTATATGCAACAATCGGAGGTCCATAAATTACGGATATCCTATATTCATAATAAAATTCTCGTTTCATGTACAAATTACTGATTTTAAAAAAATGTCCAAACGCAGTAACAAGAAATCACATATTGCGTCACATAAAAGCATCTAGCAGAACCTTTATTTCAGTCTATTTATAATTAAAAGACCAAACACACGTACGCACACTGCTTGCAACACAAATTCTATTGTGACACTAACACAAACTGTATTGATGTGGCTCCCTAAATAGACTGTGTTTGTGTGCGGGGCACAAAATTAATGGGCTGCTAAGGGTGCCGATGACCGGTGCGTATATTGCAGTTCACCTCTACGCACAAGCAATTCTGCTGGCGTGCAGTGATTTTCTATTGTTATTTTTCCCGCGGTAATTCAGCAAGCTCTGACCATACAACTTCATACCTGGTTAGTATCGTTTGAAGTGTACGCATATTTGTATATTTCTATATTTTATTCCGATAATCATTTTTCCAGATGAGGGACACAGACAGATATTCAAGCAATTTTCAGAGGCACGGGAATTAATATTCAATAACCGTTTTAGATACTTAAAATTATAGCCACATTACTTGAAGTGTGCGTGATTTTGGTAGATAAACAAGTATAAGATTTCTATGTACTTTCTACAATAAATGAATTAACGCAACTCGCTACAACACGCATAACGCGTAAGTAGGGAGACTCCTTCATATGTAAACATGCATGAGACGAAACATTAAATGTAAAATATAACAAAAAAAGACGGATGAAGACAATTACTTTATTGTGGGTTTCCTTTTCTGTTTCTTCGTACAAATTAGAGTATGGAAAGGGGCAAAAAACAAAAAAAAAAAAAAAAACATTAAACATCTCCACGTGCACTCTGTTTTTAAGTGAATTCGCAGCAAAGAAAATCAGAAAACCAGCTTGGCGGAATTTCTGGCTGTAGTAGTACACTTCCCTGAGCTACTCGCCATTCCCTCAAATTTGTGCGCGGGAGAAAAAGAGGAAGTTCTCCTCGTTCTTGTCCCAGCATTTTAACTTCCAGCGCATCAACTTTTATTTCTGGCTGTAAAAATAAATAGCAGCAGAGCACGTGACTCGCTTGCCCCAGTGAGAACTCACGAAGCCTGCATTAAGGCTCTTCCACACAGCACAAGGCTGGATGACCGTAGCGCGGCAACTACCCAGTGTCGTATCTGTGCGACGCGCACATTAACCTGGAAAAAAACATGATTTAACTGGCTGGCTGTTTGCCATAAGAAATAAAAATTGTTTTGCATTTGAACAGTTTTAATTTTTCGGGTTCTCTTTGCCGACATATTTTTATGTCACTACGTTCATGAAAAAAACTATTTTCTGGTCGAACAACAGGTCTGTAATAAATATATTCAAATTGTTGAATATTAATTTTTGACATAGTGAGAAACTGTTTCAAAGAACAATGTTTACAAAACTTCTAGTTAGCACCCTCAATTTCATTCACGGAGTTTTATTTACTTAAATGCAACATAATTCTGAAACAAAAAAGTTTTGAAAGTGATAAATTGCGCAAAATTATGGCAAAGGTCAAGCTGTTTTAGAAACATGTCTAAAAATAACATATTTTCCGCAAAATACTTTGGGTACCCCGTAATGCCCTTGTGCCCAATTTTCGTCCCACCCCTTTTTTTATTCCATGAAAAATGATATTTTGGCAGAAACCTTCGCGGGCGCGCAAAAATCAATTCGTCAAAGATTCACTGCAAACGGATGGAAGGTATATGAACGCAAAGAAGACGACAAACAAACAATCATGTATATATTACTAATTAAATTTGAAATGGTTGTCATTGCCGTGTATTTCACATACACAGAAATTTTTCATAAAATATTCAAGAGGATTCAAGGCAACAACTGTGTGTATACTTTACCTCGTTAGGATAGGTCTTATTCGCAATCCTTGCAAGTAATTGTAATCGTATTTCTAACACGAATAATAAAATAATAATCATGGAGTCTTAAGAACATAAAAGTACTATCAGATCGTGTTGTCACAGTTGATGACAACAAATTGCAGATAAACCACACCAACCAGGCATTTCAGGAAATGTGCGGATTGTTTATGACATTCCGTGTGAAATGTAGCTCGTTTATAAACGAAACGTAGCGGCACAACTACCGATTTTCATTTAACCAGAGATCAACATTTATATTTAAGAGGCCTATCAGTGTTTTAGGCGCATGTATGCAACCCGCTTTAACCCCATATAAATCAAGGCTAATTTTACGTAATCTATAGCAATAATAATATTACAAATATCAACGTTATCTTCGGGCTTTATCAAATACACAGCCATTCTTAATAGAGCTGCGTTCTGCGAAATGAAGCATAACAAGCGGTTACAATAGCAACGTGATACTAAAAAAACGTTTCGTAAAATTTGTAGCAACCATTCTTTGTACTTGACTTCGGCAAACGTAGCGAAAATAAGAAAGACTCTGACTCTTATAAAACGTGAAGATAATGTTGATATGTGTAATACTCTTATTGCTATAGAGAACGTAAAATAGGCTTGATTGATATGGGGTTAATGCGAGTTTGCATACATACGCCTAAAACACCTGACACGGCATCTTAAGTTTTTGTTCAAAATAATGTGACGAATATGCCACGTAAGTGATGACGGTTGGTTCGTCATGAATCTACATGGTAAAGTATTTTTAAATTACTTTGAAAAGAATTATTGGGAAACACAAATACGCGGCTTTATACGTAAGGGCTCTTTGTATTTCTGTTTGTTTCTCTCTTCAGTGGTATAAATAAGCTTAAATAAATGAAAAGCGGCATCAGCGAAACTTGTCAGGCGATAGTCTGGATTGAAGAAAATTGTTACAATTTTGCGTGTAACGTTATTTTCATGTCGTAAAAATTATGTGCATAGAAATAGAAGAGAAACTTATGACATTCTGATCAGTGATAAAATTAAGACAGTGAAACACATATTTAATCCATATAGTGTACCCGCCGTATGAAGTATTTTATGATAATGCTAAAACTTTCAATTAATATTTTTTTCAGAATGAAGTTGTCTATGCTATAGAGTAAGCAAATAAATTTCATTTATCGAAGATATGAAATAATATACTGTTCTCAAAACTTCGATGAGATATTTTGTTTAACTTGGCACAGCGACGTGAGGTTGAAAAAGTCTCTGAGACAGTTTTTCATTTCGTAGCGAACTGCGATTCTTGTTAATGATATACTCAATGAAGTATTTAATTATACTTATTTAAGCATAGTCTTTAGGTAGCAAAATAAAAGTTTGTTATATTCTCGGGAATACTAAACAAATGTTTACGAAATTTATTTCCTTTCCTGGTTACTGCTCGGTTTAAGTCGCCATATTGAATTTTATTACTTTTTGGCTTTTTTGGAATTCTGAGAAGAAAAATATTA
This sequence comes from Medauroidea extradentata, assembly GCA_003012365.1. Taxonomy (NCBI): domain Eukaryota; kingdom Metazoa; phylum Arthropoda; class Insecta; order Phasmatodea; family Phasmatidae; genus Medauroidea; species Medauroidea extradentata. Next base: position 14,836 of record PNEQ01019509.1, read on the forward strand.
AATCGGCGAGTATACCGCAAATTATATTTACCTTTGACTACAATACAAGTATGTCAATAGAGCTAGTAATGTATAGATAGGTCGCAATTTGTCGGGCAAATTATGAATATAAAAAAAATTGCCATAAACGTTGCGGCGTAATTATAAGTTATCAGCTAAATCGCATTGTCTGTACTGTAAGAAAACGTAAATATAATTTGAATTATAATCACATATGTTACACTTTTCTTCTTAGAATTAAAAAAAAAAGAGAAAAATAATAAAATTAAATATGACAACTGAAACTAAGCCTTAATATCATAGTTTTTATTAATGAAGGATTATTTTAACATAGGTCTGCCATTTTGGAATAGAATTCTGCGTTTAAGCATATCGGTAAACCTGTCATATTTCCGGAATCAATAATCGCTTCCAAACGAAATTTGAAATTATATCAGTTTACATAAAAGCTTTGTTGTTAGTAGTAACCTCTTTGGGTTCCTTCAATTTTATAAAATACCCTTGTTATAGGCTATTTCAGGAAATTTGCAACTGTTGCAAAAATATATTATTTCAGCTGAAACGTTACACAAAAATTTAAGGAAAAATTTGGTTTAAAATAATACGAGTATAATGTTTCGTGTTAGGTACTTTTTATAAGCTATTACCACACATAATCACCGATCCGATCTGACATGGTGCCTTTACGCCATTCGTATGTAACTATGTTACTTGTAGTGGATCTTGCAGTTTTTCTAAGTAATTATTTTATATAAATTATATTAGCATAAGACAAGATTTTTGAATTAAATTAACCACATGTAAAAGAAAACTTAAAAATTGTCTTTTAGATGCAAACTCTTAACACAATCAGCTCTTAATTGGCATATAAAAACATCTTTGAAACTATATTTAAAAAGAAACAAGAATATAATACCGTTAAACAGAAGTTGAATGTTTGCACCGCGAACAATTGAATTGGTGATATTTTCACTCGCAATAACGTAACAAGTGTTATTGTACTGAGTTAATGATTTTGATTGCTCAAACTCCCTTAAAATATTATTTTCAAAAGCAACATTCTTAAGAGAAACGACGCCTTTATCCAAAATATTGACGTTACTGACGGTTTCTTTCAGAACCGACTAATAATATCAATATAGTTAGTTTCTCTAACTCATTCGTGTAGTTCAAGTGCAATGGACAAACCTAGGTCTCTTAGACAAGCACTGTTGTATTCCCCCCAATCATTACATCTACCAGTAATGTGAATTTGGCAGATGTACAACATATAAGGCCGTTTTGCGACATTTTTAAGCAGTGAAGGGCAGTAAACTGACTACTTAAACTGCAAAATATCACGAGAGTGATTTTTCTTGTCTTAGAAATAAAATAAACATAATTATCAGCTTCGTTAAATCGCGCAGTTTTTAAGCACGCAGCATAGTTCAAGTGACAGGCAGCATGCCTTTATGAGAGATCATAAATCATGGTGTTGGTAGAATACCAGGTGTTCTTGAGTTTGTTGGAAATAATATAATACTACAGGCCCTACCATTAAATTATTACTAAATATAAAACCTGAGATGTTGTAACATCACGCACGAAAACTGAATTGCATTACAGAAATTCTAAACATGTTGCAAAAGCATCAGCTTATAAATGCCATAGTTATATTTATCCCAAGAGGTTATTAAAAGAAAAAGGATAAATCAAGTCAGGACTGCATTAGTGTTACTTTTACGAGGAGATCGGTAAAGAAAAAGTACGTCTATAAATTTTATTCGATTTTCCTGTGAAGTGAATTACAATGTGAATATTCATATCTTTAAAATAGTCAGTAAAATTCAATATAGTTCGCAGACTTTCGCTGTCGTTACTTGCATGTTCTTCGCTTCAGGTATTCAACCGAGTCACGGTTATCTTGATTTTCGAAGAGTCGTTGAAGATGCCACCCTCAGGTAGTCTGTTGACCAACTCTGCATCATCAGTTCGTCAACAGACTACCTGATGATGACATCTGCAAAGATGGCCGAAACGTCAAGAAACAAGAATAACAGTGAAGCGGCTGAATTCCGAAAGCGGTGCAGTATGTGGGCTCTAGGACTCGTCGATAGCAAGGTCACTAGAGACAGTGACGCATAGCTAAGTATAATGACAGGAACTGGGAAAGTGGTCCGCCATGGTCATTGTTAATGAACCATCCCAGCGTTCGCCTGGAGACATTTCGGGAAACCATGGAAAAGCGAAATCGGGATGGCCGGAGCCGGAGACCCAACCCGAGTCCTTCCGAATGCGAATATAACGTATTACCGTCGCACCACCTCACTCGGTGAATCTCAAAAGGCAAGACATGTAATATTAAATTTTCTGCATAATATAAAATATAATTTGATATGAAGCCCCATTCTAAATATTTTCAGAGCAAACAGAGGCCAAGCAGTTTTTTTATTTTATTTAAAGAAATTAAAGTTTAAATAACATTTCCAGGAAAGCCTTACCATATTCACTTTACGGGAAAAGGTTAAAACACATTTTCAACTTAAGTTCATCCTCTGCTGTACCCATTTATTTACGATTGTTAATATTTGTAAGTCTAAGCAAGATCAGATATGAAAAATCTGTTGGTTTTCGTCATATTGGCGAATTTTCCCAAGACAGTAAATCGTATTGTTTTTTTGCTAATAATGAAATTAACGAAATTTTTAACCATTGACTTTTTAGTCGAAACCGTACCACTTGTTGTCTTGAAAAAAAAAAATTAAACCAAACTGCAAAATCGATTTTTGATACCTGGTCTCGTTTAGCCTTAAATTATAAGTATCGCAACACCGTAGAGATAGAGGAGCATAGCCTTAATTTGTCATTAGCTATCACAATGTACAATTTAGCCCATTTCGTCCTGACTCATCCTGTATGCAAAGTAATGTTAATCCTCCTGAATAGCTCACAGTAAAAAAAAACAATGCCACGTTAGCAAATAAATGAAGTCTTCGCCGGCCAGGAGAAACAACCGACGCTCGCGCCGCCTCGACAAGCGGTCGTCGGTCCGGCGGGCATCTTCCGTCTCTTTCCCGCCGTTTTATTACGCCGACGTCCTTCCGCTCGATGTGGCATCCCCTCTGGGTCCCGCGGGCGCAGTAATTATAACAAGCATCCCTCTCCCGAGGCGGGTGTTTGCTCGAAACTGCGTGCCCTTCCTCCCAGCCCCCTGCGAGGGATACCTTCGTTCCCGGGAAGCAAGTCCGTCTGCCTGGCTGTGCGCAGTCGCCCGACTGGAGGGCGGGAGTACCAAGAGGTGGGGTAGCACAGAGACGAGACAAGTGTTCCAGAGCAGCCCTCTCATTGGCCCGTCGCAGGGACATGCCAGTCCGTCCTACTGTGAAACAACGTTGGAACGCTGGAACTAAATGTCCAGCATGGCGTGTGTCCGTGAAACTGACTGTCTCCTCTGCTTCTCCCGTCCTCCTCTTCGCTTAGTTGTTTCACAACATTCTGCTGGTTTTCATCTGCTGGCGCACGGCGGCGAGCTATGGAACAGGAAGTAGCTGTATACGTGTTTCGCTCAAGTCTTTGTCTATCCAGCCGCTGTAACCAGAAAACGAGAGCTGTGCAACGTAATGATTGGCCGGTGAGATGCATCAATACAATATGAGCCAAACGGTAATTAGGTATAAAGTATTGGAAAACTGTGCAGTTCACAGTCAGTAATTCCCGGTTGCATACGTGGTAGCAGTAGCGCTTCTCAATGAAACCAAACATTTCATGATTGCCTTAAAACAACGAGTGTTCAACAGTTTTTGCAGAGACGTTTATTTTTCTCAATTTCCCGCTATATTAAAATGTTTGACAAAAAATAGCAACTTTATACTGTTACGTATATTTTTGAAAGCTATAAGGGTGGTGCAACATTCTTTCAACGTGATTGAGGTGAGTTAAATGTACAAATCCTCCGCGTCTTATAGCTCCCTTCCTTCCGAGTCTGTACCGCGTAAACCCGCTCCAAGTAGGTGCAACTTTAACGGACATCGAAATGTGATCGCACAGAATAAATGATGGTATAGGTCATTCGGGATAAAGTGAACACTAAAAATTTAACCTTTGAAAAATATCACTAGCCGTTACTGCATATAATGCTACATAAATTGTAGCTGTCTTACTACTTGTGTGGTTGGCAGCGAAAATACGCAAAATAGTTCCATGTATTTTCCTATTTAAATACAACAATACAGAAACAAAATCAACCGAAAGGGACGTAATTGTATTTTTGTATAATTAATAAACTTATTTTTATTAAACTGTATCGATTTATACTGACTACACAATTTACCTTAATCGCGCAACCGTTAAGTGACGTGTCCAGAGAAGTTAAGACATGTCCCGTCGTTAGCCGTTATGCGCGGAAAGATACGGATTGGCTGATAACAGAACTTTAGCAGGGCTTTTTTGAGTGTTCACTTTATTCCGAACCGCCTATAGTCGTTGCGCTGTACAATCACCACGTGGACTGTTCAAACCAAACTCTCCAATGTTGGTGACTGTAATTCCTCGAAGGCGTCCGAACACGAAGGCCATGCCAAGAACGGATGATTTGTAATACCATTCAGTAAACAAATCGACTACAACACGAAATGATCGACGTTCAGTGCCTCAAGAGTGGAGAGATCCTCTGTTAATACAGTCTTACTTGTTAGCTCTTTAGTTATGTAGTGGTTTCGGAAATATTTTTTTAACGCAAATTAATACCTACATATATCAAAAATTCATTCTTACAGTTTTAACACTCATACATCAACATTTGTATCTGAATTTTTCTGTTGAAATACACCAAACGGAATTTTAGATTTTTGCCCCTGAAATATCACATATTTTGTTATCAAAATAAGCTAAAATAAAGCATAATAAATTTCTGGTAGCAAGCGGTACATTATTTTAAAGAACCCTCTGGCAAAATTGTGTATCGTATGACTGTACACAGACGCAAATTTTTTCAAAGTATTTGGTTAAAAAATATTCGAGTTATTTGCAGTTGTTTGAAATTAATGAAATATCATTACTTTAATATGCGAAAACGGGGCCGGGCGATGCCGTTGGTCGGCGGGTTTTCTCGGGGATCTCCCGTTTTCCCCGCCCTTTCATTCCGGCGTTGCTTCATACACACCTCATGTTACCCCTCACCAGCGCTGTAGACATCGATGCTAAGCGCTTACCAAAAAATCTCACACTCTCACTCTGAGACAACGAAGTCTTAGTTTGCAATGCTGAATGGGTTCAAACATGTAAAACGCTACAGGCTATATCCGTTTCGTTAGAGAATATGATAGGCCTATTCATCGCGGCACCAGTGTGTACACTGAAAAAATTTAAGCAACTATTTGTTTGAATATGGCGATATCAATATTCACATAATTTTATTATAATCGTAAAAATTTCTTAATACACATTTTCGTAAATTTAGTGTATTTTACGAGCGATATGTCTGTTAGGAGGTATCAACCTTCAATGTTGGTCGTGGATGCTACTGAACAGTACTTAATGCTATAGCCTATGTCCTGCATAGGATTATCTGTGCAACCACTAGTTTATTTTTAAGGCTGTGCTCTCTAGTTTGTACCTTTTTATAGCGATATTATTTTTTTTACGCCTAAACGAGAGCAGATGCTAAAAATCTGTCTGGCAGTTTTGTTTAAAATCGTCTTCAAGTTCGCCGATTTTTTTAAAGGCAGTAAATACTATCGTTTTAGCTAACAACGCAACTAAGGACATTTTGGTTAATTTACTTTTTAGTCGAAATTGTATTGTTTCTTGCTTTGAAAAAGTAGCTACTACGGAAAATAACTATTTTAAACAAAACTGCCATACAGATTTTGATATCTGCTCTCGTTTAAGCTTTAAAAAAATTATTATCGCAAACGCAGTAGAAAACAAAAGAAACTAATGAGTAGGCCTGCTTGAATACCATGATCTTTCATTTATATCAAACAATTTCTAATAATTCGATAATTTTTTATCTAAATGCTTTGAAAAAATTTTAGATTGTGTACAGTCATAGGATACACAACTTTGCCAGAGCTTTTTTAGAATAATGTACCATTTGCTAGCAAAAATTATTTTGCTTCATTTTGGCTTATTTTGACAACAAAATAAGTGATATTCTAGGGACAAAATTTTTAAAAAATCCGTTCGGTTTATTGCGAGAGTAAAAATTCAAATACAAACGATGATATATAAGTGTTAAAACTTTAAGAAAGAATTTCTGATGTAATTTGCGTTAAAAATATATGTTCGAATCCACTGCAAAACTAAAATGGCTCGGCACGAAAACCTTTGCATAGTCAAACAAATAGTTTGATGTACTGACCAAATACTACACTTGGGCAGCAAAAATAAAAGTAACTTTGCTTCAGCAACAAAAATATTTGTTTTGCCGCACCCAAACAAACAACTTGGTTACGCCAAGAAGATTTTGTTTAACTCAATTAAACATTTTTCTCGGCGTAGGTATCATAATTAATGACACTATCACATCCTCGCTGTCGAAAGGCACACTTCTCTATTACTAGCATTATGATATTAAAATCCACAGTAGACGACAGCTGTTCATCTCTCGTTGGGTTACGAGGAACATCGACTGCCCAAGCATTACGTGACAAGGTAATATGTCTCCGTCTGTTACCATTCCAACCATGTGGCAGATTACATATCTTTTTTATGGGTGCAACGCAAAATTTGCACCTACGTGCCGTCTGGTTACTACACGGGATAGATTAGAAATAAATGTATGGAAAGATATTGAACAAGAAAAGTGTAATGTGGATTACAGAGGGATGTTGCAATCGATGCTACTACTATTACAGCTCTACAGGAAAGTGAATAGTCAGGTTTGTGAAGCGAGGCAGAGTTAAACGAGAATACAGACAAAATGAACTTATACCTGGATGAAGTGCTTACCATCGTCCTTGCGACCTTTCGGGCTGTGAAACAAATAAGTACTACACACAAAACATGCAGATGAGTTTAAAAAAAAAGTACATTACTGTTTAACGATTTTGAATAGTGGAAGATTTATTTACCAAAACTATCCTGATGCTGTGAACAAATTATAGTAGACGTACGTAAATACTTTCCGTGTAATTAAATAAAAAAAATATAGGTGAGGTAAGGGAAAGGCTCTAATTCTCGTACTTGCAGAAATAAACGTGCGGCATTTCTTAAATGGAAAATAAGAAGTTTCATGTCTCGGAATAGTTCATGCAGTTCAAAATAAATTAAAGAAATAATTGGCTAGCTTTGGTTGATTTCAGTCAGTAAAGCAAAAGAACAAACTTAAACTCAAGCCACTGGTTAATGTTCGTAGTTCACAAAAAAAAAATAGATTTCATTATTCAAATATGGTTTGCAGAAGAGCGAAAAATAAACACAGTTTATTTTAAAATTACGTCAATGATAATCTGCATCTTCGTCCTCGCCTAGCAGGCAAATAGGCTCGGGCGGCTATCCTACTGCTGATTGAAGTGTTGGCGTCATTATAATAGTATTACCCGAATGGCGTCAGACGTAGCTGCGTCTCTTCAGCACTTGAAAATGCTTCACCAAAAAAAAAAAACTAGTAAAGCGTTTGAGGGCTCTTCCAAACACCCACGCTATAGTATAGGTACATACTGTTTATAAAACCAATACTATACTTAGGATGGACAGCCATTGCAAATGAATTAAATACATTTCTCGGCCTCTTCAGAAAAATGGCCTGGTTGCGTCAAAATTCGTACAAAAGGTCCTTCTCTCTCAAAAGGAACCTCAATTCTCTCTGGACGTCTAAGATAACACACCTAGTAGGTGATAACAATCATGATTAAAAAAAAAACTATTTGAACTTGCCGCGCCTCACTGTACTCCAAGCATAAGAGAAAATAAAACATCACAAAGCTATACCTATCATTACCTCTGAGCACACTGAAAACTACAAAGATATATCAATATCATAAAATCAAAACATTAAATACTATAACTCTGAATAGACCTGAATTAAAAAAAAACTAAATGGAAGGTATTACATAAAAGAAAAATACACAAAATAATTATATAAGAATATTAGCAATGCAAGGGAAGGGCCTGTAATAAACAAAAATAATTTAAATATTCCATGGAAATTATAGTTCATAATGATGTCCTTGATTTCACAAAAAATTGCAAAATTCACCATTCTAACAAGAAGAAAAAATATATATACACACATTTATCTGTATACCCTTACATTATGCTGCAGTGGAATTGTTATTTTACTCGTTGTAGGGTTGGCAGCGTATTGTCGAATATATTTCTGAATATTTTTTCTTTTTAAGTGCAATAACACTGAAATTAAATCAGCTGAATTTGACATATTTGTGTTTAACATGATTAACAGGGCCATGAACTTTTTGCGAAAAGAATTTTGACCCAGTTAGTTTCAGTGATGTGAACATGTAGAGTTCTGATTCATGATGTTTTAATTCTTACGTGTCTTGGGGTTCTACCTGCAAATAATGTATGTGTGATGTCGCAGTAACCTTACTCGATGCCAATAACTATGTAACAGGCCTGCAGATGTGCACGTAATGCACTGAAACAAATTGTGGCAAAATTCTTTTGGTGAAAAGTTCATGGTCCTAATGATTAATAAACTTTTCCTTTTACTACTCTGTATAGGTTCATACCGACCACACAATTTATCTTACACACGCAAACATCAAGCGACGTGTCCAGAGAGGTTCAACAGTTTCCGTTAATATCCATTACACGCGGAAAGATACGAATAGGCTGAAAATATAAATTTGGCGGTTTTTTTTTTTTTTTTTTATTTTAATGTTCACTTTATCCCGAGCAGCTTGTAGTGATATTTGATCGTTGCCCAGGATTTTAAGTGTGATATTACAGTAAGGTAAAAATGCATCCCAAGCTCAAACCGAGCGAGCTGGCGCAAAGGTAACACGTTAGACTTGAGTTAGAAAGGACCCGGGTTCGATCCCCGACTCCGGTCATCACGATTTCGGTTTTCCATTATTTCCCTAAATCACTCCAGACCAATACTGGGGTGGTTCCTTAAAACAAGACCATGGCCGACTCCTCTCTCAGCTGTCATTGTACCAAGTTGTGTGTCACCTTATATAATAACCTGGCTGTTGACGAGACGTAAAGTCTACGTATCTTACCAAGTTCAACCACTACCATCGCCTGCACATTCTCCTGACATGACTCTAATCGAGAATTCGTGAGGCCAGTTTAAACGTCAGTCGAGGCCTTGTGGCTCAGTGTCTATGTTGGGGAAACAAAGTTAAGTTATTTTGGACCCGTCTACCTCAGGACAACATCCGGCGTTGCTGGACTGTATGCCAAATCGTGTTTCAGGGTGTATTCCACTATGGCGGGGTGCGACGCTCTATTGAAAGTGACTGGGCGACGTACCAAAGATACACTTAGTTTATAGGATCGTGTGTAGTAACCAACTGCATCATTACATTTATATAGTTCTCAGTACTAGCCTATTTATGGATGTCCGTGTGCTGTTTCTGCAGTGTAACATTATATATCCAACTAAACGTTTCAGTTCTTCATATATCCATATTGAAAAAATTATTCCAAGATCACAACATTTATCATTATTAGACGCTACGCTGTACGTCAATATGCTCACTGCGAATATAACTTCATAGTAAACTCCATCTCAATTTCACCCGAAAAATGTCTCATCCGTAAACATGTACGTATCCTGAATTAGACTACTACCCTCATCGTTAGATTAGAATACTATGTCAATAAATCTTTTACATATTTTTCAAGCAAAAAATACAGTAAAACAGTAGTATGTCTATTATTTTATATTAGTGGGTTTATCGCAACTAAGTTCTCTTATTGCGATGTAATGTTGACGTCGTCTTTATGGGCAACGTTGAAAACTACACGCTTACAATCGTTAAATTTCTTGCAGTTCATAAAAAAATTATAGTTCCTAACGAAGTGAATGATTTGTAATTATATTCCACCCCAGTCATGTGAGACTGTTGTGTAACGTCACTTAAAAAACGTATTACTGAAAAAAAAAAAAGCCCTATTCTTTTTAACTTTATTATTTTGTAAAATATCAGAACAATTTACAATAATGGGCTACCTCGCACCCATTACTGTGTTCCGCTGAGAAATGTTACTGCTTGACAGTCATGTATGTAACTATACGCGCCGCTTAGTAAAGTGATATTTTCTGGAAGCCCTACTTCTAGCTTGAATCCGTTTTGAGACCGACTAAGTAGCCTTTCGCCAACGTCAACTAAATACATTGCCATGCAACGCCTACGAATGCAACTGCATGTTTGTTACAAATACTCTGGAATACGGGAGCACAAATTACAACTTTTAATGGAATATGTTAGACTTCTGATTTTAATGTCGGTATAAATTTAATAGGTCACTAGAAAATAAAAGTGGAATTTACCTAGTACCTGTGCCACAGTTCTCTGCTCAGAATCAGGACGATTTAATAATTATATTTAATTGTTGAAAATATAATATTTCGAGCTAGTACAGTTTCAAAATGTAAAAAAATTCACACGATGCATATACGTCATTCATAATTTGTAATGTGTTACAAAAAGTGTATGCATTGAAACTAATACATGTGAGAATATTCTAAAGTAAAGGTAGTTGTATACAGTCCACAAAATAACCTTTCAGAACCACTCACAATTAATCACGTGAGTTAATATAGATATTACGTAAGGTTATTGTTGCAAAAAATATTTTTCATAAACGAAGAATGCTTTTTTTTTTCCTTTACTTTTCTAAACATTGTAAATTTCTCATCAGTGCTTGCATTATTTTTCACATTTCGAGAAATCTATTTAAGAATCTGTAATCAAAGTACAGTACATGCATCTGTGTGTGTACACACACGTTCGTCTGGAACGTTGAAAGTGAAGTTGAGTGTGTAACCGTTGCACTGGCATAGGCATGAACTTTTGCCAGCAGCGTTGAGGAGGCAATGGACGAATTCTCCAGCAAAAACACCTCGGTCTCCAGAACATAGGTATCTTCTTTGGGCGTGACGGCTGGACAGACTTGATTGCACTTTATGAAACACGACCACGCTACGTCACTCATGCTTCTAACGGATCAAATTATTCTGAAATTTGATTTTACAGTAAAAAGTCACAACTAGTCGTTCTACCGTTAGTTTTGAGGCAATATTAACTACTCTTTTTAGACAAGGTCTTTCAATTGTCTAAGGTATGTTGTCATCGAAATGTTTAAATAAATGGTCAACATTAATGTACTGTTTTGAAAGCAATGAAAATATTAGGTTTTAAAGACTTTTCCTTATGCAAAACATTTAATTCTACCTAGGTTTAAATGACTTATTCTGTTAAACATTTGTGTGATCATTTGTATTTTAAAAAAAGGCTTACTTAATGCTCTATTATCCCTGTAATATTAACGTGATTTTCTTCAAAAATTATGAAATTCTTATCTAGAATAATTGTGAAAATATGTCTTATATAAGTTAGGTTTTTATATTAGTTTTTTCATATATATTCACTAGCAATACTTTATATCGAAGTAATGCTTCCACTTACAAGTTAACGGAAGTAAGTATATAAAGCACAGAATTTTTTTATGACAGTGTCTAGTATTAAATGTAAGGAGACGACTAAAAAATAAACAAACCAGCAAATTAACAGAAAACGAAATACTGAACATAGGTAAGCCAGGAAATGTATGCAAACAGAATGTCTACAAAATAGTATAAATAAGGGTAGGGATATGCAGAAGTATAAAAATAAGCCAAGGGATTGTCAGGCAAGCGGACGTAGAAAACATACAGATTAGACAATCAGAGACGAATGGGGTCGTGAGCGAGTTCTGACAAAAACATTGCTGAATATCGCGAGCGCTGACAGGAAAGGAAGGCAGGAAGAATGCAAATTCGCCGCAGAAACATCCATTTGGAAGGGAAGCTTTTGACAAGAAATTTAAAGCTCTATAGCTCGCTATCTTTGCTTTGCTTATCTTTCCAGCTCCACTGCTCGATTTTTGCACTCCTCTTGGATGAAATAAAATAGCGACGAACTGCTGCTTCTTATTCAAGCTAAAACAAAGTGTATAACTACAACAATATTTGTTCATTGAATATTTTACTACTGATTTATCCTACCTTCTTCCTCTCTTCGCGGGAAAAATTTTCATTACCACAAATTATGATGCAAAATGCACATTGCGCAGTTACGTTATTTCACCAAGAAATGTTTTATTCCTACGTTTATAGCAAACTTAGTTTGTATGGTATGCGAAAGCAGCAAGAAAGCATACTGAATTAATATAATTTCCGTTCCGCGTTAGCACACCAGACAGAATTTGAATTTCCCTTATGCGAATTATGAAACGTGAGCTTCTGTTAATTAAAAATGTGATAACCATGCTGTACCTATAAATTGTACACAGATGTTCTCCTATCTCCTTCCAACAATTGGCATACGATCGTTTACTATTCTTCCTTCAGTACTTTCACAGTAGTGATTAATAGTCGTTACCTTTGAGTTTGATTAACATGCTGTTAATAACTTGTATTTTACTTGTATCACTTATATTTTAAGATGTCTATATAAAACCTTTACTAATTTATATGACATTATAACCAATATCAGTTTGCTAAAATATGCGTGCTTCACTAAAAATAAATGAAAATATTTTAAACTTAATTGGTCTCCCTTTACGACGACACGAGATCGGTCACATTTGGATTAAAGTAGTCTACTTGACATGCTAATCATATTTAGAACTAGTATTATTTCTGTATGCTAACTTATCGCTAGAGACATCCAAAATTCGCGTTATTTTCTGACAGCTCACTAGACTCCAAGTGACTATAGGCTTGTTCGACGTCTCCCGCTGGCCGATATTGTCATTTACCGCGGAGAATGCTTACACGGTAGAAAGGCCAATCCCTGTAAAGATGTAACACACGTAAATGACAACACATAGAATTTCGTGGCCAATTGAATCGCAGATTATGCTCTGTTATGTACAGGAAAGTGAAGTTTAGTTTTCTACCAAATTATAACGCGATTGTCTTATGTCTATACTTTTCGTCCTTCGAAATTCAACTGCTTCTCAATCCTCAGCTCTCATATAGGCCTACTGCCGTATGTATAAGGAAATGATTACTCCACAATTTCAATGACTTGAACCCTTTGTATATGCACAAGCCCCGACCATTTGTTCACTAGCTGCTTGCTACTCAATGATACAACAGACAATGAACGAATTTACGGGGTTTCAGTGTGCATAGGTCAATGGATTCTAACATGCTGGTCTTTGAACTTGCGATATTTTCCTTTCTTTGTGTGTGTCGTGTAGACTTACGCGCATCAATCGTCAATACTTCCACTCATATGCACGATACGTCAGCCATAAAATGAGCCTTCTATGCATTAGATAATTTTTGTCATAATATATCGCGTCATTGAATTACTAGTATTCATTTCAGTTAATCATATTTTTATACGTTCATTTTAAATACTATTGTGGTTTGAGAGAGATTATTTCCTATCGAAAAAAAATATGTTCCCGTAAATATGTGTTTGAGACAATAAAAGTTTCAGAACAAAATAACTAATAATTTTCATTACAGCTTTCCCAATTCGAAGGAACGTTTTACCTCAAAGATGAGGGTAAAGAACAGATCACGTATTTCAAATTGTGATATATAAAGTACGCCCAGAACTATTTTTTTAACTTAATAAATACTCTGATTTTATATTACTGAACACGCCAGATAATTAAAGCAAGAAATAATTCTCGAGCGTTAAAATAAATCAGCTCATTTAAACTATAAGTAATAAAACTGCTTTTGCTTTTAAAGTTGATAACGGAACAATTTCGCTGCTTGTCAACTCATTGTCACTGAGTTATACGGCAACATCAGGGTCGAAAAAAGAGTAGTAAAAAAACCTTATAGTGCACGTCTGCTAATACTTAAAATTAGTGTTTATAATAATTATTACTTCTCAGGGCCGGATCAAAAAGAGGGGGGGGATACAGGGGACATTTCCCCTCCCAAGTCTGATCCCCCAAAAATTATACCAATTAAATACTACGTACAATGTTCAAAACCATTACTTTACAGTTTTCCTAAGACGACACAACATTTTCTACACAACCACGGTTACATAATTTCGTGTTGCAACGATATATGGAATAGTAATGTATAAAATTGATAATAAAGTAATTGTTTTTATTAATTTATATAAAACGTTCTGGTTTCTAGATTTAAAATACGTTGTGCTATTTAGTCTGTTACTCATTAAAATGATTGTATGTGTTTCAAGTACTAACACGGTTATAGAGACACATGGAAGTCGAAGCTTAAGAACGTATTTAATTATTTTATATCAGCACAAAGATCGTCACTTTTAAAACACAATTTATGCTTGAAATATTAATATTTCTTAAAGCGGTATATTACATTTTCGTGGTTCGGAAACACCTTAAACAGCACCCTTTTGCACCTTCAACTCCAAAATTATCCAATGGAGGGCCCCAAACCACCCGTTTTTCTTGTTTGGGGCGTGGATATGTCTATACTTCAAGGCATCCCTCCTAGAACCCAGAGTACAATCCACCCCTTTTACTTATTACTTCATCAATGCGTGAACACTAGTAAAAATACCCACGACAGGAAACTTTGCAATGATATGTAAATAAAAATTAAACAAGGCTTACAAATCTTCACAGCGAATAACATATAAGGTTTATGCAATCCCAAGTCATTAGTCATTTGTTCACTACCCACGACTCAATGAAGCCAAGTAAAATTTTGTGTTGATGTAGCACAAGTGTTTCCATGGCAACCAGACTAAAAACACAAAACGTAGTCGGTAATTGTCCGACTCGAGCTAAGTGGTGTCACAGAATAAATAAGTAGTACCAGAAGCGACAAGACGTGATTCTTATCGTATTCGTTTTATCTTTAGATTGTCATGATGTCGATGTTCGTGGATGTTTGGTTACACTGAAGTTTACTAGGACCTCTTTTAAAATTTGTGGGGAAATTGACACGCAAATAACGTCAAATTTGACACGACTAACTATATAATTGAAACGCAAACAGTTACAGTATTTCTTGAAATATAAGTGCACGGTGGTTTAAACCAATGTTACACATTCCACGTGGTTTTGTTTACATTCCTGTACGCCCCGAGAGCAGATATTATAGCAACAATGAAAATGCTTCCTTTTGTCGTTTCTGTTAACATTATTTCTTTGGTGTTCGGTAAGAATGCCACAACATGTGAAAACATAATGAGACTCATACTCTTCTTCCTGTACACTCAAGGCGGTAAAAAGGGTGAGGCTACACGTTAATATAATGCCGTGTAATACCTTTTAACGTTCACAAGTCTCGATGAGAAGTAATTACACTTACGACCTTCTTACCACCCACTAAATAATTAAATTATTCCTTGGTGGTGTTGATCGTAACTATTTCATACGATCCGGCCGCGGTAAAGAACAATTGTCATCGTCATAAATTAATGGCTTTCGGTTATCATTGCGTTCACTATCCACTGATTGAGACAATCAAAGCGGTTTGCCATTTTGAATCTTAAAATGACGAAATTTTGTGTAAATTTTATTATGAAACGCGGTCTTGCAAACGCCTGCAGTCTGCAATTCACTTCTCGATTTCCCATCAATTTCAGTGTTAAAGTGGATGACGTGGTCTCTTCCAGACAATAGCAACATAGTACTTAAGCGTGTGAAACCGCCTTTCTGGTAGCAGATTTTTATTAAGTTAAATTTTTTCGGCATTAATTTATATTTAAACAACTAAGACAGATTATCGATTTCCGTTCCTTCAAATTCTCCCTTGCTTTCCAAGATAGATAAATGTTAAAATCTTTATTTATCAACTGAAGTTGGGGATAGGACTCTCTTAAGTACGCTTCTAAAAGTAATTTAAAATGTACATTGTTCATTACTTATTAATTACAAAACCATAATTTTAAAGTATTCATTTTTATGTAACTGTAATATTTTGTGTGTCTAACAAGCCTTTGACTGAATCTGGCATTGAATGAATAAGTAAATAAAAATGTTTGATGTGTTGGTTTGTGCGCCCAGGAAGAAGGGGAGGGTTATGCAAAACTCTGCCTCCTATTATGTCCTGTGAATAAAATATATGTCACTTTCTCCAAGACGGGCTGACTCCAATATAATAACTCCTTCATATGTAAATTATAGTAACATTGCTTGATCTGAAAATATATCATCGAAAATAACAAACACTTAAGCTGTGACGCTATAATTTTAAAAAAATTAATACGCTTTGTTGAAACATTTTAAACCATATTAAAATACTAGCGTATGTAAGAACTACCAACCTGACTAAAAATCACAACTGTAAAAATATACGCTGTATTTTAAACTTTACTTTCTACAAACAAAATTTTATCCTAGTTCATAAAAGTCTCATTGAAAACAAAATTGCAAAGCACTACACACCAGTTATACGGTATTATTTACACCGGTCAGCGGCACAATTGGGGCTACATCAATTGTCGGCCTAACACACACAACTTTGGCTCTGATTCTCGATTCATAGCTGGTGATACGGTGTTTTAAATTCTCAGCGTCTTGGAGACTGCCCGCAAATTACAGACTAATGACACAGAATACTTAAGAATACAGAAATAAATAGCCAGTAGGATGGCAAACCCAGTCACACATGCCTCAAAATGGCTTCGCTGACCAGAAAAATGGCGAAAACGCCTGCCGCCAGTCAGCGTAAGGTGGCTGCCCTGCTATCCGGCAGGCTGACCTGCTGTAACATGCAGGAGCTAAACACACACGCGGCTAGAATCAACAACCTCCAGCAACCAATAATCGGCGAAGTTCGTCCGTATGAACGACCACGTCGTTTAACGCCTGTATTACTACGTAGTCTGTGCACGTGGTGTGCTAGTTATATGACTGTGATTGGCACAGTTAAGTGAGAAACTTCTCTGTACAAATACGCAGTGCTGCAGATGAGCACGCGAGCCACTGAAAACTCTTCACGAACATTTTCTGGTTACTATAGTCACCATCAGCTTTGAGGAAATATAATAAGCAGCAGGTCTGTTATTAATGTATCTTTCAAGTGCTAAACTGTTTAGTGAATGAATTTATCATTAATAGAGACACTGGTAAATAGCGGGAAAAGTTGACTGTATCCTAGGCTCCAACATGCTATGTATAACACTGAATGTTTTGCACCTATATTGGCTATTGTGTATAAAAAGCATTGTGTCCCTCTTCAACAGCCTCAATTAGAACTGTAAATTTTTAACACAGAACGTGTGTGATTTGCCAGAAAACTGTCCACACGTGTCGCGATTGAGATACTACAGTTTATTGGAGACTATGTTAAATATTTTCGCGATTTTCCAGTGTCTATAATCATTAACCGTTTATATTATAGCCTTAATAATTTATAAAATACTATCAAATTATGTATTACTGAGAATACGTACCACATTAAAGTGTGTTTAATGGTCTATGAAGATATATATATATATATATGATAGCGATAAACTCCAATACGGTTTGAACCATAACCATGAAACTTGGCAAATATACGTTTTTTTCCCAACGGAAAAGGTTTTAATGAGATCCACATTTACTCTAACTCACCAACTCATCATAAGATGACACTGCAGCGCATTAACTTATATGACGTTCAACCGATCTCCAAGAAATTTGGTAAACGTAGGTATTTGGACACGGGAAATTTATTAGTGACATCTATATTGCTATAACTAGAGACATGAACTTTTCGCGAAAAGAAATTTGCCTCACTTTGTGTCAGTGACTTGTGTGCACGTTTGCAGACTTGCTTCACGGTCAGAGATTGGATGTTTTGACATTCGTGTGTCGTGGGGTTTTACACGCAGATCACAGACGTGTGGTGTTACAGTAACGTTATTGTGATTGGTACAGTCAAATGAGAAACGTCACAGTTCAAAGGCACGCTGCCAATATCTATGAAGCAGAACTGCAGACGTGCACATAAGGCACTGGAACAAAGTGGGGCAAAATTCTTTTCGCGAAAAGTTCATGTCTCTATCTATAACTCATCACCTAAGGGTGTTCAAGTGCGATAAAGTCGTAATTTTATATTTTTACGAAATAGTGTTAGTTTTGTAGACGATACTTCTGATTGCAGTTTCCTCTTACGAAGCAATTTTAGCTCCCATAGTTTTCTCATAATTGTACATCAAAGTCAAAATTTTCATGTTCTGTTGTCATGCAAATAGTGAAAACCAATTGACTTACGTACGTGAAATAATTCACAGTGTAATAACATTACATAGGCTACGTAATAAAACATTTGGAAAAATCTCGTGAACGGTTATTATATTAAAAAAAAAATCTGAATTTCCAACTTTTTTCTTTATTTTTGTGATTTTTTTTAAATTCAAAATATTACTTTGTAGGTTTTTCAGATGTTTTATTGCATAGCTCATGTAATGTAATTACACAGTGAATTATTTTGTTCAAGTAGGTCATTTGGTTTTCTCTATTTGCATGGCAGCAGAATATGCAAATATTGACTTTGACATCCCGTTATGAGAAACCTTTGAGAGCTAAAATTGTTTCATAAGAGTAAAATGCACTCACAAGTATCGTCTACAAAACAAACAATATTTCATATAAATATAAAATTATGGCTTTATCGCACTTGAACAACCTTAATGGCGCGGCATATAATGTATGTATACATACACACATATGTACATACACTGGCAGGACAAAGCCTGCCAGGTTCTGCTAGTAATACTTTTCTTACCAAAATATCTCAATAGGCAGTCCAACATGATGGTGAAATAAAAAAAAAGTACTTGCTGACTGCTTCTGTTAGATACGCGGGCTGTTTCTTTTAAACTGATTACTTTTCGAATTCATTGGCAACCACGTGAAGGTTTCTTCCTGAAAATGCACGGCACTACCAAAAAGAAAGCTATATATCCAATCTCTTTCCGTCCAAGGCCCGGCTACCTTCTTCGGCGCGGCTATTTTGATAATGCGTCTTTGTTTTAGCCCAGCACGGCTCGCTTTCATTCTCTAGCTTTCGCAACATGCAGCTCCTCCATAAAACTGCTACTACCACCATCCCTCACTAACTTCTTTCTTTTTTACACCGCAACTGAGTGTCGCGTTGGGTTTTATCCTGATTGTTTTCTTTGCTACAATTTCATCATTATCAACACCTCGGCCCTTAGAAATATCCATGAGTCCCTCACAGACATTAGGTCTGCTCAGCCTGGGTCCAGTAGCTATGGCGTGTCTCGAGATACATTTACTTACCACTTAGGTGGTTACCTCATACAATATTGAGAACAAAATAATTTCAAAGGGCTAAACATCGCCCCAATATTTATGTAAAAATATATCTTAACTGCTTTGTACATTCGATGCCGTTTGTGAATACGAATATATTTCAAGCTAATAAAGCGGAAATCTACATACTAGATAGAAAATCCAAGCATATAAGTTCCCTCTCAAGAATCTGACAGCAAATGAATATGAAACTGAAAAACGCATAGGCTCGAGAATGAAAACAAGACACTTAGCGAAAGAATAGTGAGGTTTTGGGAAGATAAGAACAACAACAATGCTAACTTATAGTTCTATGCACTCCTTAGAGGGCCAAAAGCACTGTATACACAGTCTCAGAAAAATGAAAATAAGTTCATGCATTTATCAGAAAATTTTTAGTTAATTAAAAATGTTTAACAACATATTACCAGCAATCTGCAATCATTTTTAAGGAATCATATTCCTTATTTTGCTGTAGTATGTTTAAGTTTTTATGTTAGCACTGACAAATATTCTTGAATTTCCTGAAGCGTTCCCAAAACGCGAAAACTTATTACTAAACTATTAAGCAAGTACAGTTGTGTCGTGCGCAAAACCGTCTTCTTATTTTGTAAATTAGTGAGGACTGTAAAATAACGTATGGACATCTAATCCTGATAGATACAAAACTTAATAAATAATAATAAACCCTTTAGCATGTTTGTCCTTTTTTCACTGGAGTTTTAAGTATTTCAACGGCCTGCACGTGCGATAGTTAAATAATATATTCGCTAGTAATTTAACACAAGTAATTAAAACAAAAAAAATGTCTTGGTATGTTCCAGAAAGAGTACTGGTTGTTATTTGTGCTTGTTTAGCGAAAATCATTAGTTTGTAGTATAATTTTTACTATGTGGACTATGTTTACTTTTATCCTTAAGTATCGGTTCTTAATAAATATAAATTTTATAGTTCGAAAAAAAAAGTAGCCTTCCAAAACTGAACGCTTAGCTGTTTTATTATGATAAAATGTTATCATTATTGTTTTGAATTCCAGAAATATAAACTGAGTTTACGATATCGTAATCTTTCTTATTTAGGTTACTGTATATTACAGATATCCCACTTATATGATTTTGATTACCTGTTGCATGTATTTTGTTGAAAACAATGTGTAATGGGTTTTATTTTATTTTCAGGTTTGGATCAATCAACAAGCGGTAAGTGTACTAAATAACACCAGATTATTACATAACACCATAGCACTAACACAGCGTACATTTAACTGAAAATTTGTCCTGGCAGAGTATGTAATATTTCCTAACGAAACAAACCAAAGTGGTACAAAACACGCTAAACAAAAACAGAATAATAGTATGGCTTGCTATCTGATGAACGTTATATAGGTGCTATAAATGTCCTAAGATTATTTTTAAAATTAAAGGGCTCAGTGGAAGATGGGTCTATCCCATAAATGTAACCTTTTGAGAAAAAGAAATGAAATATTCTTTCAGGAAATAAATAATTTTGACCAATTAAATGAAAGACACTTATCAATGCTTGTATATATTTATAACTTATGCGACTGTCTTTCTGCACATAATCAAACATAATTAAATATGTAAATATGTTGGTACGTGTGTACATATATAATATTTCCACCTTCATTGCATTTTTTCTTTCATGAATGGCTAGACAGTTTCAGGAAATGCTCTCCAATATGATATAAACATAATACAAGCGTTGAGAAGAATATAATGCTAAGAATTATTCCTTCCTCAAACACATTTTAATTGTTACTTATAAAAAAGTATACATTGTGGGATAAGTTCTTTTTCCATTAAGACCACACAAACTAATACGGTTAATGTGGAAATAAAATCCGGAGCAATTTTTTTTTATTTTCCAAGTGTAAATAATAATATAAGACATTAATAGTTTACAGTATTTTTCCAAATACATATATTAACTGGCATCACATAAGAAACTTTGGCAATAGTCGTCATACACTGGTGGTATAATTTTTAAAGGGGTAAGAATTTCCTTAAGACTTTTTCTTATTTTTTATTGTTACTTCATTTGGGTACTTAACTGGAAACACTAAGTTCCAAAGCAAATTACATTTTTCTCTTCCTTACTGGTAACTAATATGATGCCTCTAAGCAATATTCCCGCAAGTGTACATGATATCCACCTGATGTTTGCCAGCAGTGAACCTGAAAGCAATAGCTTTGCGAATTTATACTTATCGTCCAGTGAAACATTTTTTAAATTCCGTGTTGAAACCAAATTAATTTACACTACAGGAAATATTCTAAAGCATGTATGTTATATCAGTCTGATGCCTGTGTTTTCTTTTCTAAATACACTTAACATATATGTATTAATGAAATAAGTTTTCATTTTTTAGTTTAACTATGAACTTGGTTAATTGATACAGTCTTATGACCGAAACTGTAATAGTACTTTTACTCTGATTATATGATGCAATGTCATAAAACATTCCGTTACCCACCGCAGACTATTTTAAAGTGGAATCATAATTCAACTTAGGCATACAATGTATAAGCGTCTTAAATGGCTAGGGAATAATATCTTAGGTCTAATGGTAGTTTACTCAGCGCCACGGCCCCACAGCACGAGAAACATGATTTGCTGCAGTGGCCCAACAAGTTTGTTTAACCAAGCCAAGTTCCGAATAACTCCCCTGGGGTGCGTCTCGGCCCACGGCGCAGATGACTTGTTCGCGAGAAGGGCGCTCTCCAGAGAAGGCAAGGAGCAGGAGGGAGGAAAAAACATATATAATGTTACGATTCTCCCTTCGCCTCAACTCGTCTTAGGGTGCACATACGCCACTTCTTCCCAATTAGGTAAATACTCCCGGCACCGAACAACTCGGCGCACCAGAGCCGCGCTGGGATCTCGCGAGCCGACGGAACTCCAGTGGTAGTTAGAGGGGCGGGGCATACATAGTCGCATGCTCAACATCTCCTTTGTTCTCCCACTCCTTGACACCCGCCTAGTGAAGTCGTTACTTTCAGTTGTTGGGACCCCGCGCCGTGGGCGGGGAGAGGGGGTTGAGAAGGGTGTCATAAATTACACGGCAGGGAAGGAAAAGCAGAAGTAGGCGGAGAGGGGCACGAGCCTACGTGGAGCCAAGTTTCCACATTTACTGTAAATTGGGTTAAACAACTCACCCCGTCCCCCCCACCTCACACTCTCGGCTCCACCTTCATCTCGCGGGTTCATTATAACCAGCCGGGGAAAGGGAGTGTGGCAGCTTCAAGTCTCTTCCGTAACGACACCCTTGAGAACCACCGAGGACCTGTTTTCCGCATGCGTATTCATCCCCCCGCCACTCTTCTACACCCCTCAACCATTCCTCTTTCCTCAAAACCACTGCCTCATTTGTTACCGGAATTTTCTCCCGGGGAAACAAAATATACTCATAACCCGTCAGCGTACATTACAGCTCTTCCCCCTTTATGGTCGGCGTCGTAAAAGTGTATCCGCAGGCAACTGCTGCGACACGTATAAACACATACGGTCGCGGTGATTTGTATTCATGGCGAGTGGGTTTGGATGTAAAATGTATAAGCGCTCGGGGAGTAATTTAAGTACGTCTGGTGATTACACACAAGCTTCGGTCAAGCCGCGTGATTGGAGGTTTTCTGTGCTTTATTCATTCACATACTTGCTGCGGGCGACCAACGTGCATAGATCTGTGGTGTTTTGGTAAAATGGTATAAGTCAAAAAACGGCGTTTTGTGTAAATCGAAGAAGAAAGTTTGAAGTTCTACTGTGTATAATGGAACAAATATACTTCCAAATTTTATTTTTTACCTTCTCATAACCATTAAAGTTACAGCCTTTTACCCAGACGTAGAACATGCCTTGTAGAATGTGCTCCTAAATTAATACAATTTTCTCAGTTTTTCGAGTTATGCCACTTTACCCGAACACCACAGAAATATATCCAGTGTAATCTGAACTTTATTAGAATAACTGTTAGAGTGGGAATAATTAGGAAAAATCTTTACACTAAGGCACACAAATTTGTTCAATTCAAGATATACGAGATTTTTGACGAGGTAACAAAAATGTCGTGTGTATTTTGCAGTGGTTAAAAATATGAATTAAATACATTTAAATGTTCTTCCCATATCTTAGAGGAATATACGCGCAAATGTGTGAAAATTAAATAGTTTAAACTTGCTGACTGTCTGAGACCTGAATGTAAATTGATAACCAGTGAAATACTCAACACGCGAAGCTATAGACGTGCTGAGTTAAAAAATCGACCAAGCACTGTTTAAATTATGCACAATCACCGAGTTGAAATAAGATGGCGCTGGTATGACCTTTCAGACACAATCTACTGGAAACTTGATTTCTTAATATGGCTTCTTGTACAACGAATAAAACCAGCCCATTATTATACAAAGACATGATTTGTACGTCGATCTGCAGTCGGTTTGTAACCTGGAAAACATAATAACTAGCTAAAATTTAAACATGGGTGTGTTGAATAGTATTTAACAGACTAAGATTGCCGTGGTGTGCTTAGAAATTATCAATATTTTGCAATTACTGCATTCCGTTGAGTATATCATAAAACACATAATACTCTCAAATGTAACGAATTTGTGTACGTCATCACTTATATACAAATGTTAAAATTAACATACCAAATAAACTATTTCATACACATTAACTTCTATTTTGAAATGTTTAAATTACACGGCGAAATATATTAATTTAGACGACAATCAGATCTGTACGCAGATTAACCTTTATTCAATTACTAAGCGATACAACCAGCGGAGGATTAACTTCAAATTCAGTAATTACGATTAAGTGTATCTGTAAATGGCGTCCGAGTATTAAGTGTTGACTACAAATTTATAGTTGTATTTCACGATAACAGTGGCATAATTCTTGTTTACAGAAACTACGCGATTTCCATTCGTATTTATGGTAAATCCCTAGGGTAAATTTACGATGTTATATTAAATTTGCAACTTCAAGGTCTGCAAGATAAATAGTAGTAAACGACTACGCCTTAAAACTATAGTCAAGTTTAAAATTTTACCTTGTTCGTTATTTTCTCCTTCTAGGATTGATCGTAGCATTTATTACTAACAACTATATTGAGTTATTTTTAAGAATATTTTTAATTTATCGTTTTGAAATTGACATCTAGTTCCTTAACATTTATGACATTCTATCTATATAATTGGTATGCGCAGCCTTATACATTTCTGTGGATTACACCTTAAGCCTCTTTTTTTTCTTTGAAAAAGTTTTCGTAGATTTGGGTATGAAGAATGTTTTAAGCTGTACAAGACACTTATATATATATATATATATATATATATATATATATATATATATATATATATATATATGTATATATATATATATTGTGTACTTGTCTAGAGGTTGGTATCCTTTCAAGTTATCGTTCCCAAGTTATCATAAAAATTTCACTGGTAATGGAAAATATTATAGAATCACTTTGATGGTTTCAGAAGTTGAAATTTTTATTTAGTAAACGTACACCATTTCAGTTATACGTCGTCCCACAAATCAAATCTCGTCTAAATTTTGTTTCGTCATTGTTTCTCATCTAACTCTCAGGATCCTGAGAAAACCATGCATAGCAATGGCTAGAGCCCACGATTTTTGGTGAAAAGAATTATGCAACAGTTTGTTTCAATGCCTTACGTGCACATCTCCAGGTCTGCTTCTTGATTATTGGCAGAATGTATTATAACACAGGCGTGGCTCATTTGACTTGTGCCAACAGGAACAATGTTACTGCGACACCACACGTCTGTGATTTGCTGGTAGAACCCTAGACGCTGAGAATTTAAAACAGCCAATCACTGACACCGAATCAGAGCTGCATATGTGCACATAAGGCATTGAAACAAATTGTTGCAGAATTCTTTTCATAAAAAATCGTGGGCTCTAGCAATGGCGTATGCCAACAATATTCCGCTTAAGGATCTAAGTAGTTTTTTTCCACGTTGGGGCACAAAACTCTAAACTTTTTAAAACGAAATGCTTTCTAAAAAATTCTAGACTAAGCGCAGTCAAACGGTGTACAATTATATGTAGGAGTTTTGCAAAAAAAAAAAAATTCTTGGCTAATTTTCACACAGAATCGGTGATAACTTCGGGTGCAAAATGTGAAAAACTATGAGGTCTATTACTACCCAAAAACATTAGATACAAATTATTATAAATTTGTTGCAAAACAACGTAGGAATTCAAACAATATGAAAACTATGCTGTCCAAGAAAGCATTTTCAAAATCAGTGTAAGACTACCGAAAAATGGCCTTAAACATTCACTCCCATTACAATGACCTTTGAAAGAGAGTTCAAATTTTCTATTACGCAGCAGTTCAACCCCACCTGAAAATTTGTTTGAGGTTTAGCGATTCGTAAACTTGGTTTAGTGTGAAGTGTATACATCAGAGAGGTTATGTTGTAGTTTAGATCACTAAGCACGGTGTGTGTTGTTACTACATGACCGGGTCCAGCAAGGTGTGGAAGATAGGGGTAAAGGAAGTAGTAGAAGTGTAGTGGAGGTGTGTGGAAGAGTGGAGCTACGAGAAATGCGGTGTTGTTGCAGATAGTGGGTTCATCTTCCACCCACTGGAGCGTCTCGCCTACTGCTGGCTCTCGCTAGCTGGCCTCGTCTCCAGTTGGAAGACGACCTGCTGAGGTCCGGAGGTATAGTGTTGCTATGTCTGGTCGCCTGCCCGTCCACGAGCGGAAAGAGCATTCCTAGCAAACTGCCTCAGATATATACATCCCAATAATATGCGCGTATTAATACATTTTATTCGTGAAAATTCCTTTTTGAAATTACGGCCTTATAAACACCATTCAAAATCTTATCTAAGTAGTAGATGTTGGATGTCATTACAACTAGATATAATTTTAACTCTGTGAATAAAAGTCATTCCTGATAAAATTGCAAACTAGGTAGTTTAAAATTATTTATATTTTATCCTACGATGTTTTAAACACGTATGTATTAAACAAATTCACGCAGCATCGCCATTTCGATTAGCTTGGCTTAAAATAATTTTAACGACGTGTGTACCATGAACAAGCAGCTCTTAATTCATGTTTAAAAATAACACCGATTACTCACTATCGTTATATATTTGAACTAATGACAATCAAAATGTTACATATAACAAAAAGTTATAAGACACTTTACGTAAATTATCATCATCCATCACATACTTGAGCTAATACTTATTTTACCAAGTTAAACATTTCTGTACATTGTTTTCTGTAAAATACGTGTGTCGAATTGCCTGCCTTAGGCCATAAATAATACAACGTGTTTATTCTAATAAACCATTCATCTTTGTCGAAAACAAAGTTTTCTCGTAAAATTGAATACAATTTCGTTGCATAATTTTTAGCAGCTCTGTTTCGTAAATAGGTCTGATGCGGTTCTTTATTAGTAGCCTCTCATAAAATAAGGGATAATAGAGAGTCCCATCATAGTAACAGCCTACCACTAACGCCAATATCCATTATAAAAATGTTCATAACAGTTGTAACTAGTCAGAAAATTAGCATTATAATATTGAAAAATTTCACGAGGTTATCGTTTGGTTTTTCCTGGTTCAAAAATCTATATAACTAGCTTTCAATTTGTTCTTTACATTTGTACTAAATTACATTATCAACCTTGACCACCCACATGTAAATGTTGAATAATGACAGACCGAACTTTTGATGTAAGTTTATTGCATTTGACAGAATCATTGGACCTGTGGTTATTTCAATCCCAGTTATCAGATATAAATTAAACTATATTAATTCCATTGTTATAGATTCGTAGAATTCTTTAGAGGGTGTGTTTAGAGTGATAATTAACTCAGTTTTTTTTTAATAAAGGAAAAATATCTCTAGCTAGGGTAACAATGTTAGCTGTAATGAAGTCATTGCGTCCAATATTTGTCAACGAAAAAAACGCAGTTTTAATTATATTTAGAACATTTAAGCGTACCTACTTTGAACGCTTCGGGTGTGAAATTAAAATGAGTGACGAAGGAGTTTGTAAAATAACAAACGTACTGATGAGTCTTACTTCCAGACAAACTTTCTGTCGCTTGTTTACGAATTCTGATAAGTAACATGTTCTTACCCCTACAGTGAATGCTCGTTTCGCTCTTTGTTCTTTGTTATTTTTCCATCGTTGTTTGTTGTTTCTTTTTGTTTTTTACTAGGTTTGTAGCGGAGAACGTTTGTTTACTTTGCTTCAAGAAACTATTTTGCTACGCTTAGTAATTTCTATTTATATGTAGCAGCCTGAACTTCATTGGTTTTATTAAGCTGTGTTGCTCTTAGAAGTATCGCTTCATACATTTTATGTTTGTAATATTGTGAGCGATTCTGTTGCATGTTACTGTAAGAACACCTAACATCTTTAAACTTTTCTGTGTAAATATTTTTAAATCACAAATGTGCTTCATCGAATTTTGTTACGTATCACATTTAGTAGAAATTATATAATACAAAACGAATTTTGTTATTATTAAAGGAAGAATGTGTCATGGTTTACTTTACACGTCTTAAACAGTAACGATTTAGAACAAAAATGTACCATGTATTTGTACGGGTGGGGCGAAATGAAGTTACGTAAAGTATATTTTTATCAGGCCTAAGCTCAAGAGGTTTCACAAAAACAGTGAGTATATTTACAAAAAAGTCTCCCGTGATTTAAAACACCATCACTGTTACCTGCATGGAACGTGAAATTTCTTAATATTCGTTCTAATTGCCATACCTCTGTATCCTATGCAACTGGACACACAATTCATTTAGACAATACATAAAAAAAATTCTCCAATAAAATTCCACACAAAGATGTAAAATATCGTATTCGTGCTGTAAAATAAGTACTTCTGATCAATTATTAATCGTTGTGTCCAGAAGAAAGGGCAATTGAGTTGAAGACATTATTTTACTGTACAGTTCTACCATCGCGTTTACCAACCGAAAGTCGTAAATGAATGTTAGTTTTATAACGTTTGACTTTTAACAGTTACGCTATATTTTCCCTTTATTGTGCCTCTTTGGTAGAAAAAAAAACACTTTCACTGATTTGTAAATGACCGCTGGATATAGCAACGAAAAATTTTGAATTATCTGTCGAAAAGCTTTAAGGGCGCGGCTCCCGCAATTTTCATCATCAATATTTTATTTTTTATTTGTACTACTTTTTCTTCTTCTAATTTTAGACACAAAATGTGACTAAATTTGGCACTTACGAAATTTTTTTATCTCTCAAGTTTTCGCGTAATGGCTCGTTTAAGTCATATTTTGAATGTTTCCGTTTTAACGACCACACTAACACCAACTGATATACCACACTGAAAAAAATCACAGTGGATAAATACATTGCAGGCTACATCGACATGCTCATAAAATTAAAGAATAAAAATTATTTGTATTATTAAAAAAAATATTGAATTTTTAAAACTTATATTTTCAGTTTCAGCATTTTTTTAAATTCAAATAATTTTTATTCTTTAACTTTATGAGCATGCCATTGTAGCCCGTAATGTCTTTATCCACAGTGATTTTTTTGAGTTTGGTATATCAGTTGGTTTTAGTGTGGTCGTTAAAACGGAAACATGCAAAATATGACTTTAACAAGCCATTACGCGAAAACTATAAGAGATAAAAAAATTTTATGAGAGTCAAATTTAGTCACATTTTGTGTCTAAAACAAGAAAAAAATATGTGGTACAAATAAAAAATAAAATAATGATGATGAAAATTGCAGTAGCCGCGCCCTTAAAGCAAAATGTTCAATTATTAAGTATTCCGAATCGTTCTACAGAAGTGACTTGGACAAGTTACAAAAAAACTATCCCGTTAAAAAAAAACTTTCTTTACAAAATTGTCTAGTGGATTTCCAGAAAATCAATTTGTGATTCCAAAGTAATACAGCGTAAATAATTCCATTTGTTATCGACCGGCGTAGAAAATAAAAAGAACTGAAATTTTTATAATATACACTCGATCGATTCTAGTACTGTACAACAAAGTAACATGATTGTAGATATTACTGTCACTAAAAGAAAGTAACTCAAATTTTAGCTCTAGAACTCTCAATGCATGAGTGGCTTTTCGTTAGGTGCCATCAGGTACGTGTTAGATA
The DNA here is from genome assembly GCA_003012365.1 of Medauroidea extradentata. Lineage (NCBI taxonomy): Eukaryota > Metazoa > Arthropoda > Insecta > Phasmatodea > Phasmatidae > Medauroidea > Medauroidea extradentata. The sequence goes on from PNEQ01019509.1 coordinate 44,383, forward strand.
GAATATCCGAGCAACGCAAAGTAAAACCCATGCCAGGAAGTTTCTTGCACAGTCAGAGGCAGATCAGAAACATGATCCTTGCGAATTCGTGTCTAGTGTATCACTAGTACGCAACCTCACTGATTCTATAGTTTCGTGCTATAATTGAGACCCGGTAGGTATCTGTAATGATAAGATCAATTTTAGTACAGGTTAGAAAGAAAATGTGTTTTCTTATGAGAGAGTTAGGTACAGGGAAAATTTCTGCTGCTAGTTTCGGTCCTGTCCATAAAGGACCAGAAAAACACGAAGCTGTAGTAAAATTAAATTAAAATAGGCTTGAAAATTACAGAATTCATGTAACATAATATTTATGCGAAAGTAAACCAATTGCGCGTTTTAATTTATCAACTTAAATTAACTTAAAATTCAGGAAAGCTCTGTGATTAGTCAGTTTGCATCCAGTACCGATACCTGCACTCAAGCGGCAGAAATTTTCCCTGTGACAAACTTTTAACGTTGATGTTTCTAACCTGTAGTAAAATTAACCTTAGTAATACTGAGTGTCCCTAAATGGCAGACGAATCCATAGCGTACCTGCGATTCCAGCCACATGTAAGTACACAGGATGTTGTAGAATTCAATGTCGGTAATTTGGAGAAACAAACAAATCCTCACATCTCAAGGAACAAAACATGTCATTTTGAACATATTATGCCCGAAAACGTATCGTTACTGTCCTACAGGTCTGATAACTTACAGTGCATGGCGCGCGCGATTAATCATATTACTTTGGAATGCTGCATTGGACAATACCATAGAAGGCCGCGGCCGTAGATCTGACAACCCTGCCAGGAAGGGTCATTTTAACACTTCTCTTAGCTCTCCAAAGGCAATGGCTGTATCTAATTCGTTATTCTGCCGTGCATACCGGCGAATCAGAGGAAGCCACTGCCTTTGGCGAGACAAAAGAAGTGTTAAAATAACCCTTCCTGCCAGTGTTGCCAGGCCTAAGGTCGCGGCCTTCTACTGAAGATGTCTGTGACAATGCCTAACGTCCAATTAAATACGACTAGTCTGGTACGTAGTTGTTAACAATAGCTACAATGACATTCCACAGCGACACGATCCGGACCTCAAGCTATGCACTATACATAGAAGCAATTATTTTTGGTGAAAAGAACTATGCAACATTTTGTTTCAGTATCTCGCGTGCACACCTGCAGCTCTGCTTCAAGATCAGTGATTGGCTGTTTTTAACTCTCAACATATTTGTGAGCTATCCGCTAATCGCAGACGTGTAGTGTCGCAGTGGCGTTATTCTCATTGGCACAGTCAAATGAGTGACGCCTCCACACGAATGCTCGCTTCCAATAACTACATACCAGCAGATGTGAACGTCAGGCATCGAAACAAAATGTTGCATATTTATTTTCACCAAAAATCATTGCCTCCAACAATACATCATTAGGACCCGGTAGTTTTCGCGAAAAGATTTTTGCAGCACTTTGTTTCAGTGCCTTACGTGCGCACCTGCATCTCTACTTTGTGGTCAGTGATTGGATGCCTCAACATGCAACGTCTGGAAGTTAAACCCGCAAATCACAGATGTGTTGTGTAACAGTTATCCATGAACTGGTTGGCACAGTCAAATTAATATTAACTCTGCACAAAAACACCCTGCCAATAATCATGAAGTTGAGCTGCAGGTGTGCACGTAAGACACTGAAACAAAGTGGGGCAAAAATCTTTTCGCGAAAATTACCGGGCCCTATACATCATGTATAGAGACCTGAAAAATTCGCGTTTTCTTTAGGAGCAAGGTAGAGTTCCAGCAACTATAGGTCTGTATCAAGTTCATAATTGGCCGTTGACTTACTCGACACTTCCTGGAAGTAGCTGAGCCAGTAATAATACTGTGGTTGAACACAGGCCCATTACACTGGGTCAGCGAGCAGCAAGTAAACAGCTGCTGTCTGCACGACTTCACGTATATTCTTGGAAGCTAGCCTACATGTCAGAGAACCCGCGAATTTTTTCCCGTCTCTAATCATGTACTGTGAACTTTAGTCCAGAAATTGCGTATTTTAAGACCTAAGTTCGTGTAATATATGTTAAGCCTCTCGATGCGAGGGTTGCATCTTGAAAGTATTGACACGCAATTTTACAATAACCTGTACTGAAGGTGAATTTTAGCAGCTTTACGCAAGATTGCATCTTTCCAGACGTGTGTCGTACTCGACCATTATGTGTGGGTTTCCTGGGGCATTTCCAGTTTCCTATCAATCTTCATTCCGTACAAACCATATCTCACGACATTTTTTCCTCCTTGAACGTTACTTACACCGTTTATGGCACTGCTGTTCTTAGCCTCATCTCGTGTGTTTTGATTTTGTTATTATGTGCTAGAATAACAGAGGAATAATTTCTTTGACGGCTGTTGCATCCAGAAAAAAAAAAGAAAAAAGAAAACACGCCGAAATAACATTTTAATCGAGAGAAATACACTCGAGATGTTAGCCGAAAGGTCAGAAACGTTGTATTTGTGTTTGTAGTCAAATTACTGACGAGGACCTGCAAATTGTGCAAGGACATTTCAACGATTGAAGACGTTGATTCACTTGAAAATAATACTCACTGCTAATGGATTGAGGTTTTAAGGTATCAGTTGGGCTTGTGGAAGGGTAGATGTGTTTCCGTGAGAACTTTACTTTATTAGCTGAGTAGACACGGCATGTATCGTGAAAAATATTCATACACTGATAAATTGAATTACATTCCTATACCTACCTGTTTGCGGTAACTAAAAGATCCAATTTCACATGGTATAAGTGTATAACTTAATATTTCATAAGGTTACAAGGTAAAAATTCTGACAAAATTCGTTTAAATAAACTTTTTTTGATTAGCTTAAAAATTGCTGCTAAGTGTTTTCGCTTGTAGAAATGTTCGTTTTAGTACTAAAAGCATTTAAACTGTAGTCTAGTAAAAAGAAAATGTTGAAATATTAAAACGTTTTTTTTTTCTTTTTAGCTAAGGTTTAAATAATTTTTGGTAAAAATAAATAACCGATTATGACTTTGTGGCAGTATCTCGGAGACGTATTTGTGAGAATAAATTACATGTATGTTTTAAATACATTGCTTAACGGACACATTTCTTGTTTATTTACAGTTATTTAGAATTTTGTACATAGCTTAAAATTCCGGAACCATTTGAGAACCAGTAGTTTCGAGTAAGTAAAGTGTTTTAATGCTTGTGTTCACAGAAAGTTCTGGGGTTGTCATGACCGAATCAGCCAGTGAAAACTTCACTCACTCATCTGTAACATCAGCTTGAAGAAACCATCTTCAAAGACTTTTCTCTAAGAGACTTTCCTGGACAGTTGAGACAACAAACTACCTAATATGTGTTTATTTTCTTTAACAGCGTTTAAGTATTGGGGACAGTTTCATGCTGGTGAAATATAGGCTATGTTTATTCCAACGTGTGTGTGTGGAAACATGATTTGGAAAATTTTGAAACTTTTTCCCAGACTGTTTATAACAGCAGTACAGCGTTTAAAAATTATGTGAATTTGAATTAAATTTAATGATTCCAGTGGGAGATTTATAAGAGTGTATATAATAAAGCGAATAAAGCATTTTATTACAAACTATACAGGGTATAAATGAGAATAGATGCCAAAGAGTAATTTAAACATTAATTGAAAGCTATTTTGAGTCTATTGAAATGTTTGCTCTACCTTCGCATTGTTAATGTTCTAATTTAGCTTCTTGTCAAGAAGATAGTTTATTATAAGAATTATCGTGTAAAATGTATGAGTGCAAATATTTTTAAATTAAGACGCACTGAAAATTGTAACATTTTATAATATTATTGATTGGATTATAATTTAAAAGCTATAAATGTTTATTTTACATAAACTTATCATTGTTAAACATCGAAGACACTTTTTCTGCTTAAAAATTGTTCCCTGTTAAATGTAGCCCAAAATTAAACTAACTTGTTTAGCAGCAGAAATATACTTCATATTGTAACCTCTTACACTAAGACAAGCTGCTATGAAGGCCTAAGTTTTCATAATAACTTAATAATTAATTTTTTTTTCGGGAAAAATTTCCAATAGTTACTGTTGTAAAGCTGATGTTCATATCATAACATGTTCCATGGTTTGTAATGCATAATGTCTTCACTTTGAGACGAATGTTGGGTGTTTTTAAATAATTAGATGTAATAACGTACTGGTAATTTATTTGTCGTTGCATATAATGTTACTGTACCTTATGAAATTATGTATAATTTTCTGAACTGCGGATTCACTTAAAACATAATTTAAGAAATCTTTTCAAATACGTACTTTAATGTTGAATGTTTAAAAAAATGTTAAATTTTGTTTTAATTGTAAAAATCAAGAATATCCCTAGCGTTTTGTACAGTAAAACAATGAAATAAGGTTACTTGTTTGTTGTGCAGTTAAATGTATGATAGAGAAAGGTGGTTTACTTCAGTGTTCGCTAGACGTTATTAAACAAATTGTTATGCCAGCTTTATAAAAAAATGTTCAAGTAAATGACTTGAACAAATAAATGAACGATCCAAATAATAAACGCAAACGTTGCAATGAGGAGAAGATTGTATCTGGAAACTGAAGCACGTAAATGCATTATTTTAGATAACTACAGAGCTAAGAATGCTAAACTTAACTAACGATTATGGCAACAAACTGTGTTGGGGATTGGTTTTAAACAAAAATAGTAAGTTTTTACTAAAAATGTGTTTGCAATGTAAAATATGAGAAATTCAACATTACTGTACTTACTTTTATGATAAGATGCTTAAATATTCCAGCCAAAACAGAACCTTAGCTAATTTGCATCCACTACGATTATTTTTAAAAGTGTTATTCTACTAAAGGGTGTTGTAAGCAATTAAACATTCGAAAATCTTATTTCATTCACTTTGACACATGGTAAAATTCTGCTGTCTATGCAATATACACACATATAAATAAAACAATCGGCAAAGTTTTATATAGTTATTCAAACAAAAGTGATTTTTTTTTTTTTACCTTTTAAGTAACAACAGTATTTTTGACGCTTTTAATAGAGTTACCAAATATAATGAACCTCCATTATATGAAAATAATGAAATTTAATTTTCAAACTAAAATTTATATTAAATGTATTGTAATTATTTGTTTGAACATGTTTTCTGTAAGACCTCTCTGACTACCCATCTCCATATAAAATATCCATGAAAGATTGGTTTGTAACATTCGACTGGCACTAGCTAAGAAAACTTTCAATTCACATATTTTAAAATAAAAATTATTCTAAATGGATTTTTTGAGATTGAATTAGCGCGTTGAATGAGCGTGTGAATTGGCGCTAGAAAACGAATGTGAATAATAAGAGGTTTTGATATGTATACAAGTACATAGATATAAAGTTTATATATAAAGTTGTATGTAATGAAATAAATAATTTTGAAAACTTAATGATTTTGTTTTATTATCTGTTACCTAGAATGTAAGATACCAGTTAATTTTTATAAAAGTCACTTCAAGTAAATTCGATTCACTAAATGAGAAGCAGTGTTTTAGATAAATATTAAAGGTCATATTTTAATTACGTGCTTTATGTACAGTACTGAGAGCATTTTTTTAAATACCGACAGTTGCATCTAACGAAATAGCGGCTACATTGTATCAATAAGCGCACAATGAGGAGGAATAAAGGCTACATCGCACCAGTAACGTACCAAAAGGATGCTATTATTTGGGAATACGTACAGGTAAGTTCCAAGGCCTGTGAACTTCCAGACTGAAGACTGAATTGAATGAACCATGTGTCGGGAAAAAAAATTGTATTCAAAATTTATATAATTTCAAAATGCAGCTGCGCTGATTCATAATTAGCAAATTTACTCGAAAACCATTTTAAGTAAATGCAGCTTTAAAAATTTGGTTACAAACTTCCAAACTTACACTATCAGTTTATCACACATAAAATATATATAATATGTTCTATACCATGGCATTTAAATATGCACAAACAGAGCGTTGTTAATGTGCAAGGGAATGATGATATGGAATTCTGATAAATAATATAACCATAACTATTTTCTCAACAATGCTCTTCAATGGGGATACGTTATCAAATATCGTCTTACAGTCTACACTTTCGAGCAGACTTAAAAAAAACTGCCGAAAATTTAAAATAAAAAAAAAAAAACTTTTTAAACTATTCCAACAATATTTGACCAAAAATTTAACAAACACTGTTATAGACTGATCATGATAAAGTAAGCGCTGCTTAAATTTTTCTTACAGCTATTTCGCAATCATATTTGCTATTTTTGACATGAAAATTACCCTGAACAAAAACCACTGTAAGCGTTTCACACCTCTGAAAACTTTAAATCTTTGGCTCCAATAAAATACAGTTCTTGGAGGTAATAAGTATTGGGGAGTGCTCATTTCAAAGTGAATAGACAGTATGATTATTACAATGCTAGTTCAATATGACCGCTTAGGAAAAACCTTGTTGCGTGTACGTACTATGTAAAGCCGTAACTGTAGCTGCAGAGCTGCTAACAGTTTTTTAGAGTAAATTTCTGAATCGCTTTGCAAAATTCATCAGAGAAACAACAAAAAGTAATTTCATTTTAAAAAATTAATAATATACAGTATATGAATGTAGCAATAAGTTTTATAGGTCGAACGTGATAAATATTGCACGTTGCATATTTGATTTTTCACTAAATGAAATTTGGGCAGACAGACTATAATTTAAAGAGGAACACGAATGGGTAGGGAGTGCGACACACACACACATACACAATATATATATATATATATATATATATATATATATATATATATATATATAGAGAGAGAGAGAGAGAAGATGGAGCACCATTTAATCAAGTATAACATAAATTATATCCATGCTCTCTCCAGGGATCCGATGGAGGCAGCGCCCTTAATTGCTTTAGTGGCGACGCTGCGAACCTTCTGATGAGTGATCTGTGTTTCTGGGTAAGCAGCTCATTGCCGCATCACAGAAATTATCACATTGCTAAGGACAAGTGGTTGAATACGTCCAGAATGTTATATATGCACATTTTATCTCGATTTCATCGCTGGGGCAGGTCTACAAAATTTCCTCTTACAAATATTTGGATTCCTGAGTTCCGTCAGTTTCGAATAGGTCTCCGCGACTGGGAAGACACGAGTGAGTCAGTCGAGTGTTCAAGCGGAGCGGCAAGCGAGGTCGGTGACGGCGAATACGAAGACGAGCGTGAAGTCGGCGAAGACAAGCGAACTCAGCTTGTGGAGTACATTCAGCGGGAACAGGGGTAAGGACATATTATTTGGAGGCTACCAAGATAACGCATATTTAACAAACAGGCGTTATTAGATACTAATACAGTTGCTTTAGCAAATAAATAAACTATCGTGTGAGGAGGTTACCAGAGGGACAGCGTACAACACTCTGTATGCAGGCCTACTACTGGGTGACCGTAGGCATCTGCTTGCACTGAAGGATGACATGGCATGAAGCCCAGAATGAGAAGGGCGCGGGAAACGGAAGATCCCCGAGAAATCCCGCCGACCAGCGTCATTGTCCGGCACAATTCCTACATTGAAAAATCCGTGGACCGAACCCGTTGGGAATCGGACACGGAACATCTTGTTGGGAGGTGAGTGCTCTAACCTTACTGCAGACTGCTGCCCCCTTCATACAATTAAGCACCTGTAAAATGCAAGGTACAAATAAGTTAAGAATATACGCCGAATGGCATACACTGGTAATTAATGAAGTGTGTAATTTGTAACAAAAGTTATAAAAAATTTAACTTTAATCGGTTAGAAGTCCAATGTGTTAACGTTTTAACATAGTATTTACCTTTCAGCCTCCGAAATTAACGGCGAATTTCGTTTCTAAATTTTACCAAACCAAATATAAACTGTCAGATGTATACTTAATAGAGCTATACGTAAATAATCGTTCTTATATTACGACTAACTTTTCTCGTCGACTATTCAATTGACAAAATAGGCACAATAATGCATCAATAAAAACAATTAACAACTTATTTTCTCGACCTTATGCTATATACTCCACTTCCTATACATTTTGCTTGCCCGACAAAAGCACCTTTGATCTTCCCGCACGTGCATCAAACGTGTTGTAACGGGCGGGAAAGCAAACGCATCGTTCCAAAACATAAATAAAAAACACTTCGTTAAAGTACTATACGGCATTGTTAAAACGCCATGCTCATAATAAATACACTTACTAAGCTCTCCAAAATAGCTAACAAAAAAAACGCCTTTTCAGACTGCCTTACTAGAGCACTCGCCTCCCACCATAGCGATTCAGGTTCGATTCTCGGCGGGGTCATTCCCCGGATTTTCGCAAGTGGTAATCGTGCCGAACGATGTCGCCAGCCGGCGGGTTTTCCCGGATATCTCCCGTTTCCCCCACCCCTTCATTCCGGCACTGCTCAATACTCGCATCATGTCACTTCTCACTAGCGCTAAAGACCTAGATGTTAAGGCGCCCGCCTGGCGGCCGTGTGTTTGTTGAATGAGGCACGACGCCAAGGGTGATCTTGACCAGCTCATCTAGTGCAGTATCGCCTCTACCGCAAGACACTGAAATTGCGTACTGTGGTATTGTAGATCACTCACGTGACTGACACTTACAGTGGTGACCTTTTATTTTATTAGTGGAAATGTTTAAGTAAAGTCCAATACACCTTTGCATCGTAGTTTCACACGAATTCCGTCAGTAGTTGTTTTGATATAAGGAATTGAAAAAAAATCTCATTTTAACCATTTTGAGGGGCTACAAAATGATGTTTCAAATAACAAATATTTTCAATTTGCTATTCCGTCATCGTTTGAAGTGTAAATGAACACATTAGAAAGACACCGAGAAGTTACAGTCATTTATTTCGCAATGGAGTACGTCCAAGAAAATAAATCCAGTCATGCACTCCCATTGCACAGTTCTTTCAAAGATCATCGAGAAGTTAATTAGAAATAAAAGTGTTCTGCTAGCACACTGCAACGCTGTTTACAAGGCAGGCAGGTCACCGCTTTCAGTGCTGACCAAAATCTCTTCACATCTTCCTCCGCGATGGAACGGTTGCTGGGGGCCTATGCTCGAGTTTTCAGTCGCTGGCGAGTACGAAGCCGAACAGTGTTTAGCCGAATGGAACACAGTGTTCGTATGTTGGAACCATTCGAGTCGTCTTGGAGCATTCGGAATGGACGTCGAGTGGTTCAACCGAGTAACTTGACCGTCTCGCATATGACTGTGTGCACAAATTCATATTACGTGTAGGTGTTTTGCTTTTCATAGAGTTTTGTGTCTCAGGATTTAAAACTAAATCGAAAATTCATTCAATAACGAAAACTAGTTTATCAAGCAGTTGTGAGCCTGCTTCATTTTTAAGCTAGTCATCAACATTTATAAAATTTTATAAAGACTTAACTTGGAAATTTATTTAGGTAAGAAATTAAGAAAATTTTTACATAACATACATAAAAATACAGCAAAATATTCGCAATATTCCAGTGCTAGATTAAATGTATATTCAACATCAAATACTTACAAAATTTTTAAATATCCTGAATTTCATTTTGAAAAATGCTCGTTTCAAAACATAATATTAAGTTCATTAGCTAATTTAACTTTATGCTATTGTAGGTAAGATTGGTCCAACGTAAATAGCTAATTATCGTTTTAAATTAAATAAAATTAAAACATTTTTAGAAGTATGTGTCAAAATAAATTCATATTTTAAAACGGTTTGTGTTGTAATGTGGTAATATTTTAGTTAAAAATTACCACTTTTCGTGGAGTTAATCAATAATTAAGTACATATAAGAATTTTTACTCTCGCCAAATATTTTTTTCAAAACAAGTGTCTATAAGGATAAAATATGTTACCAAGTACGCAGTTCAAATAAATATTTATACATAGGGGCCGATAGTTTTTGCGAAAAATTTTTGCACTACCTTCTTTCAGTGTACTACGTGCATGTCTGCAGCTCTGCTTCGTGGTTATTGGCAGCTTATCTTCGTGTAGAGGCGTCACTTATTTGACTGCGCCAATCAGAATAAAAGGTTACTGCTTCACCACACTTATGTAATTAGCGGGTACAGCGGCAAAACGCTCTGGTTTGAAAACATCCCATCACAGACCACAAAGCATAACTGTAGGTGTACACGTAAGTCATTGAACCAAGTTGGTGCAAAAATCACACTTATAAATACATTTCAATACTGACAAACAACTTTTACTTAAAACACTTTACATAATATCATTAAGATAAATATTTACTAACATAGTTAATCACAGTAACATATGTATGCATTGATTTATTTATCGATGTATCTCCGTTTAAGAATATTTTGTAACACTTGGTTTATTTGTTCCGGAAGGTACGCTTTATTAACTATTATTCGTACATGTATTTTAAAACGAACAACTTAGTAGTTTCTTTTGCATTATAACAGATAACAAACTCCTTGCTCAGCAAATGCATTATTCAAAAATGTACATATGCCTAACTATTCTAAAGTTAATTGTAGGTCGACTATCGTGATACTTTAAAGTCGTTAATTCATTTATGATTTTGAGGTTTAAATGCATGTAAATTCCACACACATTGAATTTGAATGTTTATTTACTTATTTGGATATAATTAATTTTAAACATGGATTTTTATTCGAGAAATTTATTTTTTACATATAAAATTCTTAAAACGGGATGTTTATATTCGAGAACCATTATCCAGACTTAAAGCTAATAAGTGTTTCAAATATGTACCCACATACACTTCAAACAGATGAGCGTTCACTGACAGCGCTGGGGCATTTCTTATAATTTAGTATAGTAGCGTGCTGTGCATTAATTCGACGAATACTATTGAATTTTGAACTACTTTTAATTACTTGTGTTTAAGTGAGTAGCAATGCCTGAATGTGATAAATCTCAGGGACGATTTGGTTGCCCACAAGCACCATCTCCCAAGTCGGAGGTGTCTCCACACATTTGCCAAACAACTGGACACTATGCATACAACTCTTTTAAGGGCGCGGTCTACCGCAATTTTCATCACCATTATTTTTATTTTTTATTTGTACCAGATATTTTTTTTTCTTATTTTAGACACAAAGTGTGACTAAATTTGGCTCATATGAAATTTTTTTATCTCTCATAGTTTTCGCGTAATGGCTTTTTAAAGTCATATTTTGCATGTTTCCGTTTTAACGACTACACTAAAAGCAACTGATATGCGAAACTCAAAAAAATCACAGTAGATAAAGACATTGCAGGCTACAATGACATGCTCATGAAATTAAATAATAACAATTATTTGAATTTAAAAAAAAAAGGCTGAAACTGAAAATAAAAATTAAAAAAATTCAATATATTTTTTTTTAAATACAAATAATTTTTATTCTTTAATTTAATGAGCATGTCATTGTAGCCTGTAATGTCTTTATACACTGTGATTTTTTTGAGTTTGGTATATCGATTGGTTTTAGTATAATCGTTAAAACGGAAACATGCAAAATATGACTTTAACAAGCCATTACGCGAAAACTATTAGAGATAAAAAATTTCAATAAGAGCCAAATTTAGTCACATTTTGTGTCTAAAATAAGAAAATAAATATCTGGTACAAATACAAAATAAAATAATGATAACTGACGCAAATTGCGGTAGACCGTGCCGTTATCACGACTCGGCTAGTGACAGGACTTGTTACGAAGTGTGTGAGATGGGATAGACTAGGTACTCCGTTCTATCAGAACATGTATTTTTTTCAACACATAGATTTTTTTTACGTACAGAAGCGTAAGTTGTTGAAACAATCACTTGCATTAATGTTTAATTTCATCAGAATCAAATAAGATCACTGGAGACGCCTGTTGGCTATTATTGAATACAGTAAAATACTAACGAGTTACTTACGATATATTATATAACTGCAAATCAAACTGCAGCATGATAATAACTACGGCACCATTAAATACATAAATGTGTTCTAAACTTCTATTATACGTTTGTCAGATTACAAGTTTGGAAGGAAACTTGGAATTTATTGAAAACATTATGAAGGCCTCAACTGAACATTTTTCACATAGTAGGTACTCTATTTATTACTAAAACATCGTACAATCACATCAATTGTGTAAGTAAATGAGACTAAGCGTTTAGATGTAACATTTTATTTTAATTCTGATGGCAATATAAGGAACAACAGAGAATCTCATAACAATTAATATGCTTGTATTACTAAGTATGCAATATTTATTCTGCCGAAGAGCAATCCCTAAATTTTTTATCCACGCGTGAAAATTCGATTACAACTGTCATATATTACGTCTTTGGTCCGCTAAATAACGCAACACACGCGATACGAACTTATTCTTTAGTAAATTAATGACACAAATATATCATATGATGGCGATTAAAATGTGTCATTTATCGATTTAAACTTGCAAATAATTTGGCTATAATCACACTTCACACAGAAAAGTTATATATAGTTTTTAATGGGTAGTCACAACTTCAACAATGACACAATGGCATTTCGGACTACAGTAACAAAGCATTCAAAAGTAATTTGTTGTGTTTGAAAAGTGAATAAAACAGCTCTTCTTTCCAAAGACAGGGCAAGAAAGAGCAAACCAAGGACAATCTGAATCCGTCACTTGCAGACAGCAGGCAGTGAAAGAAATATGTTACCCCAGTTGGTTGACAGAATCGAGTGGAACAAAATACATTTCTTTAGCGGAGAAAATACCTGCTTCCCTACAGTGATGTGGATCGTCGGCTCAAATTAGAACCTGATTTACAGAGTGTCGTCCAATTGTTTGATATCAACCGATTGGGAAGAAAAATAGTTGCGTTAGTGACAAACATGCTAAGGTAGTCGAATATTACATTATTTGTTTATTTAATTAACAATGAGCATAAATTAAAAATAATGCAATATAGTTACCAAAATGAAGACTATATTTTTTGCAATGAACTAATTGGGAAATGTCCCACTGTAGGGGATGGTTCTATGCGTGGAACGTGTGTTTGACATGCTATAAGCAGAATAAGGGGCAAATAATTGCAGTGATAAGAGATTGCGCAGCAGTAATCCTCTGGTAAATTAATAAATATATGCTCGCATCTGTTTTACTGGGTGTCTTCTATAAGATTAGTTAAATAAAAATTTCATAAATAATTTAATTGTTCTGGGTTAGTAACTAAGAATCGTATTTTATGATACAAAATGTGTCACGATGTATGCTAACCCGGTGGTGTAAATGCAGAATAAGATGACAAGAAAATGACAAAGAACTGGTACGTCATGCACGGCAGTGTTTCAGGCTGCTTGGCTCCCAGTCATCCATACATCCACTTCTAACGGAACATGTGATTTTTGTGGAATGAGTGAGAGAGTTTGGCCAGCGCTGAACGTCGATGTCTTGAGCATTGGTGAGGGATGACATGAGGTTAGTATGGAGCATCACTGGAATGAGGGGCGGGAACGACGGGAGATCCCCGAGAAAATTCGCCGACCAGCGGCATCGTCCGCACGATTCCCACATGCGAAAATCCGAGGACCAACCCCACCGGGAACCGAACCCGCCTCGCCTTGGGGGGGGGGGGGGGATCGTCTGGCCATTCGGCCACCGGGGACCCTAATTTTTGTGGAGAAGTCAGAATTATAATTTACTCGCTATGATAATTTTTTGCTTCCTAAATGCTTACATGTCAAGTCAGATCGTTTAAGCGAAGGATCACGAAGATCTTGGTATAGTTGGTAATGAACCCCTATTACCCCTATTTCTATCTATAAAGGGTTCTACTTTCTGTAACAACATTTTCTGTGGTTAACTTGCCTTATCAACATTTGTCTCTATTCAAAATTAGGTTAAATAATTATACTTGCTAGCTTCGATATCGTGCGTTGACACGTTTCAAATGTCCCCCTTTGAGGTAATCTACCACCCGCACGTATATTAACCTACTAAATGACAACACCCACATCCCATGAGCATTTAGGCTCACTCACGGGATCAGCTGGTGACTATTTACAATAAAACAAAAAAACATAAATCACTTTAGGCCCAATGCTGCATAACAGGATGTTCAGAAACAAACGCATAATAAAACCACGCAAATGCTGGGCCGAATCAGAGGCAAAAAAAATTAGAGGCAAAATGTTGTACGGAGAAATTCTACGTGCACAATGTGGCAACACTGGGTGGTGAAATTTCCCTTTTGCGCTCCCCGTTACGTTGAGTAAACATAGAATCACTACTCGGGATGCTAACCTCCACCCATAATACGCAGGTCAGAAAAGTAGTAAAAAGATAAATATATATGTGGAGCGCAAGACGTGATTAACTACAGTACTATGTTGCCACATTGTGCATAAAAATGTCGTCGTATAACATTTTGCCATAACAATTTCATTTTCAGTTTAACCCAGGATTCGCTTGGTGCACATATTGTGTGTTTGTATCTGGACAGCCATAGCCTGTACAACATTATTTGTCCTCATTATTGCACTCCCGCCCGGTTAACATGTATTAACTACTCGCCATACGTAAATCTTTCTGCGATTATTTATCTGGTAGGTATATTAATTGCATATTAAAACGACACAGGTGGGTATTATGTGATATAGTTACAATACATTGGACAAATCATAAATTGTATCTAGCGCGCTACCCTTAGAAACGACTCCTCCGGTCGTGAATAGGTCGTCCACTTTTTCACCTTTCGAGTGACTACTAAGCCAAAATCGCTATTAAATGGCGAAAAAATATGTAAATAAGAACGGTATAGTAGTCGTACCGATGGCACTTGCGTCAACCTTCCTCGTAAGTACAGTATTTATAACACCAAAAATCCGAGTAGAATAGTACACGCAAGATATTTCTGAACTTCCGAGGAACTGTACTGGATGTTGGTAACAATATAACCTCAATTTTTCATAATGGACTTCAAATATGTTTGCCCATGAATTACACACTATTTTTAAGATAATCTTACACTTAGGTCGTTCATTGGAAAACAATCATGAAAAGTCCAGCATATAAGAAAACCTACGCAGGACTTGTGTCTTTGTGCGTCTTCTACGGCACACAATTCCATTAAATTAAAAATGTTTGCAGTTGTCGGCTGGAAAATTGAGATGTGTTTTGATGTAAGGTAAAAATAAATGTGGTGTAAACGAAGTACCCCAAGAAAACCCAAGTTCAACACAGAAATGAAATTTCACTCCATAAATAAACGAACTCGCATTGCTGTGATTAAGGCGTTAAACAATATTTTATAAAGTTATAAAATCTGCTGTGGTCAACAAAAATAATCACGTAGTTCTTGTACGAAACTATGTTTCCAATATCCTTCGAACCATCTGGCGTACACCTGAAGAGTGCAGTAAAATAAAAATTGAGTGTAATTAAACATAAATTTGTTACGTTACACGTCAAAGTGTGTTTGTAATTTTAAACAAACTTATCTTTGTATTTGTGAATCATCATTGTATAGTCTATGTGAATCATCTTTGTATATATGTGAATCATCCCATTATCTGTAAGTAATACACATTTACTGAGTCATGCAAGTTATGTAATACAAAACATGTTAGCACCCTAAATCCAAATTAATTTATACTTCTTTACTACAAAATATTGAACTATTACAATATTTAATGCAAATGACACGACTGTGCCTAAGAAAAGAGCATTTCCAGTAAGGTGAACGGTTACGTGAGAATAATATAGTGATAATGGACTTGTTTAAAAGAACAAAAAATAGATTATTTAAAGACGAAATTATTGATGTTAGAACTAGTAAAATCGTTTAAAATTTAAAAATGTCTTGATCCGCATATGAATTAAATACTTCGCCTATCATAGTATAAAACAAATAAAAATGCAAATTAAGTATTTCGAGGTCATTTTTACAAACATATGGAAGACAGCCTATTCCAGCTGAGTTTTCTGTGTCTCTATAGTTTATTCAGACTTCACTGTTAACGTCAAAGTAATGCTCTTAACTGAATGAAATCATTGATTTATTTTGGGTTGCAATTAATACAATGAAACAATTTTTTAACGAAAAACGTTCAAATAATCACATATAGAACATATAACTCCTTTTTTCTTAACTAAGACCATTATATTGAAATGGCACCGTCATCCGATATTTAGACTCAACATGAACCTGAAACCATGTGGTGTAAAAGTGGCACCTAAACGGCTCGAGTTCAGGCAAAATTTTATGAACGTGTAGGACGTCAATAAATTTCATAACCACGCAAATACTGAACGTTCACACAACGAAGGTTAACTTTCTCTGAATTCTTTTCTTTGGTGTTGAATTTATATCATGTGAGTTTAATAAGTTTCAGGTGAAGTGAGGTGGGAGAGTTTCACGGCTCTTTATCAAAGAGGTATTAAAATTCAATGAGAGTGAAGTGAGATGAAGGGGACAAAACAACAGCCACGTCGGAGCCGGGATTCGAACCTAAGGCCTCGCACAACGTAGACCGGCAAGCTTCAAGTGAAACCAGTAATTAGTCTACCTTGCAAATACTCATATTGATCCTTATGAGCAGGAATAGTACGTTATAAGAAATACGTAGATAGTTGTGAAATACCGTGCTGAATACAGACTGTCCATGCAATATTAATTTATTGGAAAATTCTCCACCCAATAGTGGTAAATCTGATTCTGTCCTAAATTATCTACAAATTCATAGGAAAATTAATTGGCCATGAAATTAAATTGACAACTGAAGAATATGATCATGTCCCAATTTTTCTACACCACGTAAACAAATTTTCAAGACCTTAATATTAGTTATTCATACGGGAACGACAACACTATTCAGAACTCTATTAATAAAAACATTAAATCATTGTGACACTCTCTATATTTAAAATATGGTTTACTTTTACAGAGTTATGAATTCAAGAAATTTGTTTGGTGCGTTATATAATGTTTATGTTTCTTTCGCAAATTGTAAATATGTCAGCACAATCTTCCGTCTTAAGAAAATGAAACATGAAACTGCAAAAATAAGTTCAGGATATAAAAATTACGTGATGAATTTCTCACTTTAACCAATCTAAAATGTCAAACACAAACGCGAAAAAGTCTAAAAAAATTACAGATTTAGAGGTAACATTGCAGTGTTTTTTATTTGTAATAATATTGTATTGAAATATTCTAGTTATAGTAGTTTTAGTAGAAATCGATACTAGCCCGCTTGACACAATAATTTTAATGAAACATAAATATTACAAAAACAAACGATTTAAGTCATTAACCAAAAAATTAAAATAAAAACGGTAACGGCGACACGCGTAATCAGAACTTCGATTGCGTAAATAATAAATTTAAAAAATATTTAGACTTGGAAAGAATTTTAAGTTATTTACAGTAAGCTGTGAATGAAAAATTGCAAAAATAATGGGGTGTCATAGCTACTATGTTTTTCTTGGGAGAACTTCCGGAATGTTGCCTGTGGAAAGACGCTGTTCGTACATCGGAGGGCATTATGGATCCATATACGAGCCATTTTACGTGTTAGTTCAAATTGTTCTGTTGACAATCAATCCTCTTCCTACTCTTCTTATTCAAATTTAAGCTATACGCAAGCATAACTTATTTAATATAATTAGAATACGCCATTGCTAGAGACACTGGAAAATCGCGAAAATGTTTAGCGTAGTCTCCAATAAACTATAGTATATTAACCGTGACACGTGTGAACAGTTTTGTGGCGAATCACGCACGCTGCGTGTTCAAGCTGTACAGTTCTAACTGGGTTTGTTGAAGAGAGAAACAATGCTTCAAATAAACCATAGCCAATGTTGTTACAAAACATTCAGTGTTATATACGTCACGTTGGAGCCTAGCAAACAGTCAGCTATTCCCGCGATTTTCCAGTGTCTCTAGCCATTGCTCATGTTTTGCTAATCAAATCTGTATTGAATGACAAACTACAAAAATAAGAAAAAACACAAACAATAATAAAACACACAAAAATAGAAAAAATTGCAATCCCGGAGGAATTCTGTCATGTTTTTTATATTAGAAAACAAAGAATTCTATCTCTAGAAATATAAATAAAAAAAATATATTGCCAGAACTCCTCTGGGATTGTTTTTCTCTATTTTTGTGTGTTTTTTAAATTTGTTTTTTTTTTTTGTTCTTTTTTGTACTTTGTCATTCAACTCAGGTTTGCTCGGCAAAATATGAGCAATGGCGTATGTCCGTAAACCAATAAATTATAATAGTAAACTCCCATTGCAACAAACATTTGGAAATCTCGTATTTAATATACTTAAAAACTGTTCAGTCGCATTCACGTAAACTAACATAAAACCACAGTTAACATCGAAAAGAAATATTATTTTTGTTACTACATAGCAATGGGACAAACAGAAAGTCATAAACTATGGATAACTTTCTGCCTACAAGCCACCAACTACCAGGTCGTCTGCTTTGTGACAAGTATAAATCTCACTACACAACGTACTGTCATAAGTTAGGGCCTATTACATCGGTTAACGAGCGACACTTCAAAACACGAAACCACTACAATGTTACAGTTGTGAATCTCTCTATCAGCTTACTGAAAATGCGAGTAAAGTTGAAATGGTTTTGGAAACCTAGAAAACGCTTATACGCAAACAATTTTTTTTGATACCATTGTAGTGAAATAAATGCACTCACTCGTGAAATAACAATATTTCCGACGAGTTTGTCGACTACAATAAGCGTTACTCAGTTGATCAAATAAATTATCTAATTGTTGTTCACTTCTAATATTATTGCATTATTACGCGAGGATTAAATGACTTCCCACGAAAAATACTTATCAATATCAATCTATTTGAGAGAATTTAACCAGCAGAACTATATGAGCTTGCATAGGTGTTACAATAAGGAATCTGTGGAAGTTAATTTGGTTTGCACAATCGCGTGACGATGTTTTGTTGATAACCCGGTTATGTGTAAACGCCGAAAATTTATCTAAGATTTCAATATGTTGCGAATTTAAAAGAAGTTTACGTTTTACATAGTTTTTAAATAATATTTCTCTTCGTGTTTTGACAGCAGAGTATATTTTATTCAATTCATTTCATACATATTTCATATGATATTCGTCTTGTGCTTCTTTCTAACATGCACTCAACAACATTCATTTCCTCGTGGCGGTGTTGGTTTTTTTCACCTGGTGTATTTCATCTTACAACAACTGGGGTTGCTTAAAACATTACTCGGGTTACTAACTGAACACCCAAAAGTTGAAATTTTTTCTAACCCAAAATTACCTCATGACTTATTACAAGGAGCCGGAAATTTTCACGGACATATTTAAGCGCCACTTTGTTTCAATTCCTTACATGCACACCAGGCGCTCTGCTACATGTTTCTCTGTGCAGAGTCGTCTTTCATTTGACAGCCAATCAGAACTAGGTTAGCTGCGACACATTGCGTCTGTGATTTGCGGAAAGAACCTCAAGGCGCTGGGATTTAAAACATCCAATCACGGACCACGAGTGCAGACCTGCAGATATGCACGTAATACCCACTGAAACAAACTGGTACAAAATGTTTTTTTTTGTTTTTTTTTTTCGCAAAAAAATCAGTGACTTTAACTATTATATAGCCTAATGAATAGGGACCTAAAAAATTCGCGTTTTTTTACGTCCACGCTATAATTCCAACTGTAAGTTGGTGTCAATTTCACAATATTAGTCTTTGTTTTATTTGACATCCACTGTAAGTCTCTGCGCCAATAATAAAAAATATACCTTAACGTGCCCCATACCACTGTATCAGCGAGCAGCTAATGGACAAATGTTGTCTGCTTGAATACACAGATATTCTTGGAACAGCGAACCCTCGATATTTTCCCGTCTCCACTAAAGAAGAGTTCGCTTATCGTTCGTCACAAGCAAACATTCCTGTTAGATTGTAACATGCTGTAGCGTGACTTAATATAATTCAAAATCTGCCGTCACCCATATTCCAAAATTCAGTTGTGATGTTTCAGGGGTGCTGCCTTACATGTGTTTCAAATACGTTAAAGTATGTTCATAAGTACGTTTTTTTTTACACAATATGTGGCCATCGTGCCAGTCAATGCAAGAAAAGAAAACTAACTTAGGATAATGATAGAATGTCACTCTTAACCTGCTCATTAAAACAATGTTTAAAGTACTCCAACAGAGCTAAAAACTGCCTTTTCAGACCACATTACTTTGGAATGTACTCCTCTATTCCATGGGAAACTCAGAATCGTGCACTTAACTTTGCTACAGAGTTTCCACTAATGAAAGTATATGGTCGCCACTAAAAGTCCTGTAGTAAATTGATTTGTGGGAATTTTGCACGCTAGTTCAATGCTTGGGTCGTTGTGGCGTCGCGGCATGTTATGCTCGCTCCTAGGTTGTTCTTACAGTTTCATCACTTCTGAGCCTCTAACGCTTAGGTTGGCGGCTTACGTAACACCGACAAATGCGTGCGCTTCTCGTTCACAGGTGAAAGTCGTGGTTTATAAATAGGTGACTGAGCTTGAACCCTAGTGCTAGTAATTCCCAATGGAAATCCATGGTGCTCGCCGCGCAATTTTAGAAAATACGTAATTCACTGCTAATCGCATCACACGGTGATATGCGATTTTACCGATACACATTATTCAATTAAGAGCCGCGGTTGGCGTATCAGCTAGTTCGCTCGCCTCCCAATGAGGCGACCTGGGTTCCAATTCCCGGCAGGATCGACATGGATAGTTGTTAGGCCCCTGAAAAATTTTCGTTGATTATTTAGACACCAGCTACTGTATAGCTCGTGTCTCTTTCGCAATTGGCGTTTTGATAATGTGGAGTCACTGAGCTAGTAGTAAAATGTAACTAAATGCAGGCCGTGATCACTGTGTCAGCGAGCTCATAGTGAACAGCTGCTATCTGCTCGAGTTCAGAGATATACTTGGAGTTAAGCCTAGAGGTGAGTGAAACCGCAATTATACAGTTATTTAACTAACTTACGTAAGAATCGTGCTGGACAGATCCGTATATCGACGCGTTTTCTCGGAAACCTCCAATTTCCCATCCCTTTTTATTCTGGCATTACTCCACAATCACCAAACATCACCCAATGATCTATAGTCTTTAATTGTCGATACAAAGAGGGTTTTTTTCTGATCGCCCTTTCCAATTTCTTTATAATTGCATCTCCACTTATAGCTGAATTGGCCATGATGTACGTATATCTTATTGGAGTGTCAGAAAATTACCACGTCATTATCAAAGTCACTTGACGTCCTTGCTCCAACTATCCTTGAGATAACACGTAGCACTGAGGTCAAGTCTATCTGGGTTCGATACCCGGTGGTTTTGGCCCCCGGGAATCGTGCCGGACGATGCCGCTAGGCGGCGGGTTTTCTCGGGGATCTTCCGTTTTCCCCGCCTCGTCATATCGACGCTGCTCCATACTCACATCATGTAATACCTCACCAATCGTTAAAGACCTTCACGCGTAGCACTGACCAATATCGAGCTCTCTGTCTCCTTTTACATTGTCAGTGGCGGTCGTATGAGCACATATGTAGGGACACTGGTTTTTCGCGAAAATAATTTTGCCCCACTTTGTTTCAGTGCCTTACGTGCACATCTGCAGTTCTGCTTCGTGGTCAGTGATTGGATATTTTAACTCTCTCGAGCCTTGGAATTCTACCGGCAAATCACAACCATGAGGTGTGGCAGAGACTTTATTGGGATTGGCTCAGACTAATTATGTACGGCTCTTCGTATAAACACGCTGCCAATAATCATGAAGCAGAATTGCAGATGTGCACGTAAGGCACTGAAACAAAGTGGGGCAAAATTATTTTCGCGAAAAACCAGGATCCCAACATATAGGCATACGTTAGTATGGGGGTCGGTTTAATAGCATTTCTCAGGAATCCCTTTTAAGAAAATGTTGTTGAAATACATGCCTGTCAATGCACGGGGCGTAATAAAACTATTATTTGAAACAGTTCACGTTTATCAACTGTATGTGTTGTTGCACAGTACGTTCATACCGTCGTCAGAAACTTCAGTTTGGGGAAACCCAATTTTAAAAACTACTTGTGAATGAGTGAGAGGTTTTGATCAGCGCTTAACAACGAGGTCTTCAGCGCTGGTGAGAGGTGACATGATGTTAGTGTGGAGTAGCGCCGGAATGAAAGGGCAGGGGAAACGGGAGAATCCCGAGAAAACTCGCTGATTAACGGCATCGTCCGGCAAAAAGAAACACTTGCGTTAGTGTAACATGTAGGTTTGCTATCTCCGCCACAGGCATTTAAACTTTAAACCCTGGTCCTGTTGATTTCATAGTTTGAATCTTGTTTTAGTTTTGTTGTCTTGGTGCCGATTTGATTCCTTAAATTTTGTAAGTGTTAAAGTTAATTTTTTTTTTAGATTTTATATTATAAAGAATGCTCAGTACGTAAATAATAGTGTAGTTTAATGCAGCACGAGGGGATACTCGAGAGTGATTTGGGCGAGGCGTAACGAACACTCGAAGTGCAGCTGATATTTGCGTACACTATGCCGAAAGTGCAGTTAGCAAAGAATAAGCACGGACACGACTGTTGAAGGGGACTGATCAATGAACTATAATGGCGAGTGGACGTTTGTGAGACGCCGAGTTGCCCCGGGTTGAGGTACCACGTCTTTCGATTCCAACTTAAAGTAATGAAGGAAGGAAGAAGGTTGTCCCGCTGGCCAGTCCAGGAGGCCTTCTGAGAACCTGCCACGTCGCATAAGGAGGTTTCAAGACGAATACTCACCGGTAAAATCCCAATCTCAGCAGTGTTAGCTTCCCGCTACCACATTCCCCCAACATAACAGTACAGAATAATTTCAGACATTTAATTTTTGTTAATTTTCAATTACTTCGTAATTATATAATTGACTCACGACGACTCCTGAATTTTAAAATGGCTATCTGAATATGGTTAGTCGGTGCTAGTTATTAGTAAATCACGAGACGTAACTGTGAAGTTAACTTACCGTATGTGTTTGTCGCCCGCCTGCACATTGCTATGTTTGAACAGGACATATTTAACTATTCCCTATTTTCACTTCTACTCCTACGTTGTATTTGAGAGCATTCTCTACATATTTTTCTCAGTAATTTATTTCTGTGTGGTTATTAAAACGGCCAGCCAATTTAATGAGGACATTAATAAAACATATTTTTTATGTCCAACAGAGATTCTGGTGTTCTCAGTTTTATTTCATTTTATTGTATTGAATTTATGTGTACGACGTCATATCACGACCTGTCTTCGCATGTCTGCTTCCTGTTGTCCCTACGTAAATTTTACTTTTCAGAGCCACCCACTGTCATAAAATATTTTAATAATAGTAATAGTAATACATTAGGTTACCGAGAAATGGCGGACAAAACACAAGTCATAATAGTCACGAAAACAAGTTACAACTTTGTTACTTTGTACAAAAAAATTTTAAACGGAAAAGAAACCCAACATTTATATCAATGAGTTATTTTACAAACACATATTCTATAGGCTATGGCAATTAATTAAACAATTGTATGTATACACACACAAATTTCTTAAACATTTTATCTGCCGAATAATATTTTCAGAGAATACATATTAAAGTGTCATTGGCAATATATCATCGGAGAAACTCATCTGTTTCCGAGGCAGCCGGTGACAGCTGCGTGCTCTCGCATTACAACAAGGCCCTCGGCACTCGTAATGGGCTGTTCACTATAAACTGAGCACTCAGCAGAACTTATAATTTAAAAATAATATGTATGTTTATTGGGCCAATATATGTTAACATTTGAGTGTGTTGAAACATTTACAGTGATTTTTGTTACATGGAAGTTTTCATATTAAAAATAATAAAGTTGGCTGCAAAACGGCTGAAAGAAAACTTTATCTAGTGCTCACTTTATCGTGAACGGCCTATAATGAAGTATGTATGGCCATCCTACCAGTTGTCGACTCAAAATATGCTAAACTTCTCTTATTTACATTGGTCCCTGCGCTAATGTATACCCTTGCTTAAGGGCGTTCGATACGCCCTAAACTACTTCCTATATCTTCAATATACTATGACGTTTAGCGACATTTCAACAAGTACTAGTAAGAAAAGTTGTTAGCGTGCCGATGTAAGAATTTAATTTTTATTATAATTTGCAATGCAAACTTCAAAATTGTGTAGTGCAACCATGCTGATCTACATCTAAAAAATGTCTGTTAAAACGCATTCTTACGATTAAAGAAGTTTCATAGAATTCATCATGCGTTTGCATAAATTGTATGAACACATACAAAATAGCCATTGATCTAAGTACTGACTGAAAGCGAACGGATTGCCAAGTTCGAGAAAAAAATTTTCTTGGAGTTGCCATGACTTCATGATATACAGTATATCCAGTGCATACCGTAGTAAATAATTCTTTCTTCGAATAATGCACTGAAAATTTCTTCATTTTAAAATGTTCTTCGTTATGTTTAAAAATTACAACAAAAGTTACCTCCCAATATTATCATTTTCTCATATTTTCTTTGGTGTGAAGTCGCAAGACTGAAGAAAACTCTTAGGAGGAATGTGTACGGCGCGCAGTGGCGGGTTGTTGCCAGGTGGGGCTGCAGATCGTCAGCAGAACTGTACACTCTTGATGAACGCGCCGAAGACCGACGACCACGAAATATTTGCGGATACTAGATTTTTGTGACCTCATAGTAGTAAAAGGCGCATACACATCAGCGTGTCAGCGGCTGTAGAGTGAACCAGCGCACAACCCTGTACAGCTCTTGGCAACTGCAGCCCTACCTGGCGACAACCCACGAGCAGCCACTGACGGCGCGTGAGAACAGAAGGGCGACATGAGTCAAAGTACCACGTTCTACGGGGAGAATATCGTCTCTATTCACAGCGCGCCGAACTGGCGTACACGTTTTTCACTGTAGTATTTTTCCTATGGGACTTTATGCGGTGACACTACAATTTTATTTTTGTATGCTATGAAGTGAAAGCCAACGCATGCGTCTCGTTTTTCACTTTATGAATTCAGGTGATATTTTCGGAAATGCTTTAGTAGAAAAAAAAAAGCCGTTTTTAGCTATTTTGAGAGGTTCGAAAATCGTGTTTTTAACAAGAGCGCAGAATTATTATAATTTTTTTTAAATTATAGAAGATAGTTTCAAATGTATGTTATTTTCGTATGTAAACGTAATACTAATAAGGTAAGCGGTTTCGCGTGACACGTTGCAACAACGTCCATGCGCCAGGCAAGCATTTCTCTTAAAAACTGGAAGATGAGAAAATTGGCACGTGAACAGCTTAAGGCTCGTCATTAGTCGCCATATTGAATTATTTTATTTTTCGCTGTTCAAAAATTTTTAGACGATGAACGTGAAATTTGCGATTATAATATCAATTCTAATTAGCTTGCGCTACAGTAAAAGCATGGCAGATGACATTTTAACATACTATATAATTAAGCTAGCAGTACAATAATTGTTCTATATTCAAAATTTGCTAGACTAATTGCGACTTAAATATTCGTTAAACGTTCAACTGCGATGCACAAGGTAAATAGACTTGGTGTTATAATAGAAAATTTCACATTTTTCTTCTCAGAATTTTATAACAGAGAAAAATAAAATAATTCAATATGGAGACTGATGCTGAACCTTATCGGTGTTCAAGTGCGATAAAATTATAATTTTGTACTTGTACGAAATATGGTTAATATTGTAGACGATTCATGTAAGTCTAATTAACTCTTACAACACTCTCGGTAACTTGGTGGACTGCAGCCAAACAACAAGGGGGTCAAGAAAAATACACTGGTAGATAGGGGAGTGTCAAGACCTGTACTTCTACGACCGTGGTGTTGACCAAACCCATTTTTGGCTTCCTTCATTTGTTTCTTCGCTTTTGTTGCTCATTTTCTCATCTTTAGTCATGTGAATGTAAGTTTCCCATGACTCATCGAAATTTGCTAGCAATGGCGAGTATCCAAGAAAATACCACTCTTTGTTATGTTATTAGTTGCAGTCATAATTAATTTGGGTGTTACATGTATTCGAATTATTCAAATAGTCACGTGATTGATTAGGAAGTGTAACATGATTTATTTAAATTCATAGTTATCTCTCACGTGGATTAAAGGACGCAGAGTGTACATAATATCCAGCTAAGCTCCCTATTAAGTGTATTATTTAATAGTAACCGTAAACAAGTTATGATACGAGAATCGATAAAAGTTTAAATACAAATTGTATTTATCATCCAAGCAATGTTTTACAGGAGTGCAAGTAATTCTGGACTGGTTAATTTTCATGATACAATTTTAGCATACAAACGTGGCAATTTAAATACCAGTTAGCATACATATTGCTTCAGTACGTTTAGTACATTAGTTTAACTGCTAAGCAGCAAATTTGTTTAGTTTAAATCACTGTCAAACTTCCATAATAATAGCAACCAGTCACCTAGAGTTGTTTACTTCACTAAGAATAAAATGAAAGATCATGCATCGTAAATATTTAAATGCCAAATGAATACTCTGATCTCAAATACTGCAAGGGCTGAAAAAAATTAATAATTTAAAAAGCTGCAAAGTTTACTTCATTTGTAGGTAAGTAGACCGAAATACATTTACTTTCGCGCATTGGTACGAAAAGAATTTAACATTGCAACTGTAAATTAATCAGCTCCAATTTTTATCTGGGTCAGTCATGTTACACACACGTATTTATCTGTCATACATAAGTATTTATCAACTCCTCTGTGACCGAATGTTTTAATGGTTTTAAATATTTTCAAGCATATTTGTTGAGCGAGCTTTGATTTATATTTTTCACCATGCACAGAATATTGGGACGTCCAAAAACACACTTTCATTTATTTTTGCCCCGGGAAAGAGAGGACTGCACATTTAGCTCTTTGAAACAACCAGGGAAGTTAAAGCCTGGCACTGTGCACGTCCGAAAGCGAGATAGAGTTGGGTTGAGAAAGAGGGGCGCGAACCGCCCGTCATCACGCTTCGTGTGATTCGTGCCGCGGCCAGTGAATTCCCGCAACAAAATGCCGTCAAATCTCTGCGCCGAAGAGAGAAAAAACACGCATCTGGTGAAGAGAACATTTGGGGAAACGTGACAGGCGCAAAGTGCATAATGATGTATCGGGGACTGAGTTAAGTCCGCTTTGAAAACCCGTCGACATATGGGGCAGCATTTCGAGCAAAACTGCGCCGGGGGTTGTAAAGTTATTTCAAGCAAAGACAGGGAAAGAGGTTAACAGAAACATAACGGTGAAAACGTGTACATATTATTATTCGGGAGAAATTGTTAAACACATGTGGCATATTTTCAATTATTGCTGGCTATATGACTGACTAAACCGTATTTACACTTTAGTAACGCATATACATTGTCTTATAAACTCATAATTACAAACAAATATTTTGAGGGTCGAAAAAATGTTGCGAGCTAGGATTTTACTGACGATAATGATAGTATTTTTTGATCTCTAAGGGGATAAGTATGGTTAAGTCTACAAACCTTATACTTTTTTAGAAAATACTTTTTAGCAAGAGAATCTATCAGAGTACACGAAAAAGCAAACAGGTTTATAAGGCTTGGAAAGAAATCTTTTTTGTTGTGTTCATAATAGATTCACATATAATGCACACTGTAAACTAGTGCTGGTTGTCCCGGAGACAGGATATTGGGAATTTTCCAGTTTCCTCCATTCCTCTCTGGCCCATTCTTCACAAATAAGTTAAATATTTTTACGCAGTAGCACAACTTATGATTGTCTACCGCAGTTGTGGTTACACCGGCTCTTCGGGGAACTGACAACAGTCGGATAGGTACCATGTAAAGTGATCCTTTAAAATACACAATTCGCTACACTGTCGACGACAAATTGAACTAACAAAATAAAATTATTGCCACAACACGTGCCAAATTTTGTGTGTTGTTTAACCGTCTTCCAGCCGCCTCGCGCAATTTTCTATGTACTTGTATGAACAATTAAGTGTGTGTTTCGGTCTCGATGTGATATGAACGTTGATTTATTGCTTACAGTAAAATTTGTATCTCACGTGTTTACCTAAATCCACGTGATACAGAACTTTATTTAAGTTTATATTTACATTTTCCATTAATTTTTTTGTTATAGTAATAGGCTACGTAAGTCAATTTTTTTTTCGTCGTTAAGCGTGTTTGCCTTTTACTAGCCCGGAATTGTAATTCATAATCCTTAACCACAAGTTCGTAACTCGTTTCAGAAGTTGTTCTTTTATTCTTTGTACCTAAGTAAGTACAAAATAAATTTGGCGATTTGTTCAAATTCAAAGGCAATATTCGTCACTAACGGCAATACATTTTTCAGTACAATGATTGATTGAATCACGCATTTTTTTTAACGACGGCGTAAATTTAATTCATTACTTAAAAATAAGTTTTCCGTTGTTGTGCTGCACAAGTATTAGGTACGTTTTTCCATTCCCGAAAATCTTAGTGCAGATATTTTGTGTTCTTCATCACTCGACCTATATTTAACACACTGCAAAAGTGACATAGGAGAATTAAACTTAACACTGTAAATGATGACTAGTGTAAGGTTTAATTTATAGATGTTACTCAATTTTCAGAAGTAGTTTTAAGAAGAGAATCGTACAGAGTAGGTCTACACTCAAAAGCAAACGGACGTGTTAGGCTTGGTATGTAATATTTGCTGCCTATGTTTATAATATGTTCACAAATTATCAGCATTACAAACTAGTTCTCAAAGTCTTAGCGACAGGATACTGCATATTGACCAGGTATACTCTAGTTCTGTTATCTTGCGATTTCTCCAGAAAGAAAAATAATGTATTGGTTTGTAAACCTACATCATTGCTAGAGACATGCAAAATTCGCGTTATTTTCTGACAGCTGACTAGACTCCAAGTGACTATAGGATCGTTCGCTGTCGTGACTTGCCGCGGAGAATTCTTACACGGTAGAGAGGCCAATCTCTGTAAAAACGTAACACACGTCAATAACAACACATAAAAGTTCGTGGCCAATTGAATCGCAGATTAGGATCTGTTTTGTATAGGAAATTGAAGTTTAGTCTGCTACCAAATGATAACGCGAATTTAGCATGTCTCTAATCATTGCTCATGTTTTATTGACGAAACTTGTGTTAAAGACAAAGCACAAAAAACAGAAAAAAAAACAAACGAAAAAGCACAAAAAATGCAATCCTAAAGGATATCGGTCAATTTTTTTATATTTAACAGAAATAATTCTAAGTATAATTCAGTCAGATTTCGATAAGACCCAGACACAAAAGATAAACATAAAGAAAACCTGATTCCCAATACAAAAAAAATGGAAAGTGACAAAAAAAAACAGTGGACAGTGGACAAATCTACAAATGGCAGGAGATATTACGACACACGTTCCATTCAACAAAAAAAAACTCAACGTTTCGGGAATTGCAATCTATCCCCGTATTTGGGCTGCAAATACAGCTATTCGGAACACCAAGATGCGAATACAAAACATGAACAGTGGCGTATATCCGGAAACCAAAGATGTTAGAAGGGGCCAGATGGAGCATGTCACTAGGAGTGTAACCAAACAAGAGCTTGACGTGGCTATGAACAATATGGCCGACTATTTAAAAATTTGAGGGAATATTAATTATGAGGTGTGTAAACAGGGCTAAAATATAGAGTTTTCAACCTAAAACATCAATGAAAGAGCATAAGACATTCATTTATCTTAAAATTACCAGTCTAATGTGTACTTTTGAGGTTAAAGCAGTATGGCGGCTGGCTAATTTAGCTAACTATCTCTCCCCCCGCTGGGCTTCTCTCCCCTCACCATAATTCCTACCTTATGCTACCCCCGTGCCACAAACCAATAAATTCTTATTGTGAACTCCCACTGCAACAAACGTTTAAAAATCTCTCCAGAAACAAGTTAAATCGCATTATGTAGTACGACAACGTTAAATGTATTTAAAATGTTTACAAACATATCTAAACTAGCTGCTTATATTTTACGATGTGACGTATTTAATCAATGCTAAAAAAACAAGATGGTATGATTATGGTTGCACGTGTTGATAATCTTTATCAAGGTCTGGCCATTGCAATGCTACTCAATTGTGGGGCTCCACAGATTTTTAATATAGATCGAAAAATAAACTGCAGTGGTTAGTATATTAATAGATACGCCTAAATATTTTGGGGCAATACAATTTTACTGTCATTTATAAATATTTCTGACGGATGCCTGTGAGCTTTCAAGGGGATAGATTACACTATACACCAAAACATAAGAACCGCCGTTTTACATTTGGATAACCGAGAGTTTGAGACCGTATTTTGTGTTATGGAGGAATACTTAAATTTCTATAACAAATAAGAAATTTGTACGTGTGTTGAAAATTAGTTTGGTTTACTTTATTTTGGTGCTTCCATAATAACTGTAGATGTTTAACACAGCAACGAAGCAGTTACAAAAAAAAAAAAAAAAAAAAAAAAAAAAAAAAAAAAAAAAAAAAAAAAAAAAAAAAAAAAAAAAAAAAAAAAAAAAAAAAAAAAAAAAAAAAAAAAAAAAAAAAGTCCACAAGAAAACTTGAGTATGAAGTAGCACAACTTCGAAAATTTGATTTTTATGTTTTCAGATATTTAGTACGTTGAGCACAGCTGCAATAGTTTTAAATTGCCGCACTTGAAATTTAAGATGTACTATGAAATCAATATATTTAATGTAATCAGACTGAAAATACCACATTAAAATATTTTAAAAATACACGTTTGAAACATTAAACTTGCCGGTTTAAAAACAAATAAAATACGAAGGCAGAAAATATGTTTTATGAGCAATGGAAACTAAGTTAAAATAACAAATTAAAATTTAACCTGAAGAATTTACGCCTACTGCTTATGGTATAAAATTACTTACCTATTTACGATGGTAACTATGACGCCAAGACGTGTCTAAATGTCGCTGCTTACAATATTAGTAGAGGAACGAGTATTTCGCGTATTATTCTCAGACCTATACACACACTGGCCAAAGTCAAATAATTATGTACTGGCTTCTAACCGTAACAAGTGTTACCACAACGACTTGTTTCCTTATTTATCACTCACTTGCAGCCGTCAAAGATGTGTTAAAACAGGTGTCATCTAATCACAGGAGGAATAGTGAAGTATACATTATCAGCATTCAACCTGACCTAGAAACAATGCGCGAAATAACTGTCCCTGTAAATACTAGACACAGCTGTCAACGAAAGTACAGGACAATAAAGAAAGCAAATATGACTTTTACAGTGCTACTTCATATCTTTCAATAAAAATCTCAAGTTACTCACAGCAAAAGAAACTGCTGACTATATTTTACGTCGTATACTATCTCCAGATTTAACGCGTTATTTCTTTGGTGTCTCTTACTTCCGGTTCGGCACTTCCCTTCGGATTTCATCATCGCCAGATCCTCAGTTTTGTGATGGAATTTTCTCGTTTACAGCACTCTTTGTGGGCAAGATAGAATGAAGGTTATTTAGAAAAGAATGGGAGTAAAATGAAATAGAACTGGCGGCTCTATATTCTAGTTCTGATAAGCTATTATATGGACGTGATAATAAAATACAAACTGTATTTGAAGGACATAACAAAATCCACATTCCACACTGTTATTTTCTACACAACCGATGTTATTATAGGGGAATGTCTATTACGATGTTCTAGCAAATAAAACGCAGTACGTTGTTTTAGAAATATCTTCTCACCCTGGTTGTATGTGGGACCACTAGTCTTAATAAATGGGTGAGACACACGCACCGTAACTTAATTGGTTCTCGTTTATTGTGGCACCCGACAATCCCCTCGTTCAATCCCTCTGCCATCTGAGGCCTGGTGACCAGCTCAGGTGGCAGCACTGCATCGCCGCAGTGATCATGAACCCGTGCAACGCAAAGAGCAGCTACAACTCTATAAAAAAGGTGACCAAATTATTTGGTACTTTAGATGCTGTTAACGAAAATGTAGCTTGTGGCATATCAGTAACTAAATGTGTTGGGAATGTATTCTAAATTGTAAAAGAAAACTATTTTTCACTATTCTGCGTTCCGAAGGAAACAGAAGAATGGACGACTTGAAAAGAGGCGGAGCTTCAGTCAGGTGAGGGAAACAATTCCGATCTCCAGGGATACCGCAGCAGAACATAACCTTCATTTAGCTGTTTGGTTTCACATGTACCGGATGAGATGTACGTCAAGAAAATTGATTATTTGTTTGGAATTTGCCGTTTTTTCAGGTAAACATTAATCTTACGTATTTGCGTATCTTAACCATGAAAATGAAACAAATATTTTTTACCCTTGCGTGCAAATCTATGAATGCGTAACATTTTTGCTTTCTGCAATTACCAACTAACAAATCAGCACGTTTGTAAACAAGCTTTCTTTCCCACAGTACTTTTCCCCTGCGGTGACGTCAGGGGGCGTGTACTTCAAGTCGTCCATTGTCAGATCACATTCCGTACGTGTTTCTGCGCGCGCGTATTTGTGTGTTCGTTTGGCTACGCGCGCGTGTGTGTATGTTCCTAAAAGCTTTTGAATTCGTGGGCCGAATTTCATTAAAATTGGTACACATTAAGTACTTAGTAACCCGACTTGTATTTCGTTCTTGCCATGTTCACATTTCAAAATGGCAGACATTTGTGTACGTTTAGCATAATATAGCATACCGTAAGCGGGTGTGACACTGAGAAACTTTAATACTATTTATATTTTCCGTGTTTGTCAACTGTGAGAGCAAATAACAAAATATCACGTTAATATTACTGACTTTGAACTCATCGCGAGTAAATGTCTGTTTTCAGGGCTACCGTATACATCGAAGTTTATCTTAAGAGTACGTAGTAGATAAATAAACGCAGAAAACATAAATTGATTTCTATGCTTTTTTCGAAGCCAATATGGATAAAATACTCAATGTCAATCCTAGATAATGGTATTTGCCAACTTTATGAGTAAATATTCATCCAGAATTACTCA
The DNA here is from genome assembly GCA_003012365.1 of Medauroidea extradentata. Taxonomy (NCBI): domain Eukaryota; kingdom Metazoa; phylum Arthropoda; class Insecta; order Phasmatodea; family Phasmatidae; genus Medauroidea; species Medauroidea extradentata. The sequence goes on from PNEQ01019509.1 coordinate 77,532, forward strand.
TTCGTTACGCGTAATCTCTCGCGCCGCAGTTAAATGCACGAGGTTCCGGCGTCAGAGATTGTGCCTCAGAAGTTCGTAATACTGGAAATTTTTTTTAACGTTGGGTAAAACTATTGTCTAGGATTGCTATTGTTTAGTTTTCACAAATTGACTTCAAGAAACCTTCAGTTATAGAGTAATGCTTTTAGCGTTTAATTATGTACCGCTCCTTCTTAAGTCCTAAAATCAACCCCTCTTATGGTATGTGAGGAAGACAGTTTTCAAAATTTAATAAAACCTGGTATGCATTACGTACTTCTATGGCAGTAATCTTCGGTCTTCTTCGGTAGTATTTGGTTTTTTCCTATTTTAGTTGAGGGGTCCTGCAGCCGTAGTGGCTTACTGACATCACAGCAACAAAGACGGATAACCTACTTTTCCTCTCCTTCGTAGTCAGCATGTTCCTCGGTGCACCTGCATCGTTCCAGAAAATGCCACGGGTTTATTGCCAGCCCCTGTTCTAGTACGTCAGAAGTGTAAATGAGCACTTAAAAATTGTTTTACATATTGGCAAAAGTAAATATAAAATTTGAGCATAAGCATAATGCATGTGTAAACGTTATGTTTTGTAACAGCATGAGCTAAAATAGAAAACGAGTCGGGACGTACGCCTTTTAGCAAAGACCTCGTCAAGCCACGAAATACGGCAGGTCGGGGTGACTACGTCGGTTATCACTGGTTTAGGGGTCGGGACAAATACGGGTATTATTTAAAACGTTTTCAAAAATGTCGCAGTTACCTTGGTAGACATCTGGCGACGCCTTAGCCTACGTAACCTTCGACGTCACCCAGATAGAATTATTGCTGAACATAGCGGGATTAAAATAATTCGGAACAATATCGACAAAGCTAGTTTAATAACTGTCAGGAGAGGAACAATAACGACAGAACCCGAGAAAACAGAAGTTACAATATTACTCCGTGCAAGCACCAGAACGTTTTAATATTAACTTAACAATAGCGCGTCGTAAGTGTAAATGAACTAACATCTTGTGGGGACATAGCAAATGCAGAATCAAACAACTACATTCAGAAAGAAAAATAATTCAGACGACGTCTCCTGCACTCGTCCTTTCAATTCCTGCGCTAATGTATGAAAAAAAATGTAAGTACTAAGGAAGATGATATTTTTACACCGCTTATACGTCTCCTCTTTATAAAGATATTTACTTCATAATGATAAACTTTATTGAAAAAATGTGATGATATTTCTCTAGTAAATGAAGACAGAGAACAAAGAAAATGCAAATCTCTTAGAACTCTCTCAACTGAAACCCATGAATGTAAGAGGATTAAGAACTACAAAACGAACTCAAAAGTGGGTCTTAATGATTAAATACAGATAAAAATGTTGTATAAACATTCAATTCTTACGACATAAATTAAATAAAAGGTAAACTATTTATTGCAGAAAATATGCAACAAAACTACTGACAAAAAGCAAAGAAATAGAGACCAATAACTATTTGTCTGTGAAAGAATAACACGTGACTTAGAAATCACGACACAAATAAATTACGTTATTACAGGCGTCAGTTTAGAAAAGAAAAAATGCATGATTCTAACTAAAAGTTTACGAAAACAGACATGCCACACACCATATACGGATACAAAAAAAAAACCAGACGTGAAGGAGTAAAAGACAGATCCCCACAATTCGAAAACGAGACGAGAAACAAAGCGACACGACGTTTTGAGAGTTGAAATATGCTACCATTTTAAGGCACAGAAAACATGTTTAGTTGATGCCAATGTCCGCAGCCAACGAGAGGTAGGTTTGTATGGGATGAGTGTTCTGCAAATGAAAATTGTGGCTTCAGATTTATTCAAATGTTTAACATTGGCTCACTGAACCCGATAAGGGATTTTAAAAAATCTCATCCTCACTTGCTGAATGTATGACGAGTATTTTGTGTTGATACGTATACCTCCTGCGATACGCATTAATAATCATATTCACTATATTTCTATGGACTCACATAATAACAATAGATGGCTTTATTTGATTGCAGTAAAAAGTTACAGGCACTGTTCTCCCTAGTTCGCTGATTTTCTTCGCTTAACATACTGGAGCAGAAGTCGACATCCGATACGTGAGTGAGTGAGAGATTTTTGTCAGTGCTGAACATCGAGGTATTTAGCGCTTGTGAGGGGTGACATGAGGTGAGAGTGGAGCAGCGCCGGAATGAAGGGGCGGAGGAAACGGAAGATTCCCAAGAAATCTCGCCGATCAATGCGAAAAATGCCGATTGACAATAGGAATATTGTGAGTAACAAAGCCGTGCAGATCACTACCAAACATATTTAAGGTCAACAGTATATTGTGTCATCATATAAAAATATAAAAAACTATCAACGTTAGAATATATTATTACGTAGAAATAGACTACGTAATACCCTGCAAACACAATTAAATATAACATTAAATTTACATATTTAAAAACTTACTGTGTGTCAAGGAATATAATACTCACATGGCATAATTCAAAGCTATCAATAAATTAATGTGCTTATACGAAACAGAATAAAACTAGTGACATATTATATATTATGTATATTTACAATTTAAGCCAGAAGTTAATAACATAACTAAGCCTACAATTTGTCGCATGGACGAAGAAAGTTATTTACATAAATTGTTTTAAACGGTTAATTGGCGGCCTGGAGATAATCACTCAACACAAAAACATATATGTCTAAGTTAAAAATTTGGAATTACTCATTTAAGGGTTTTTTAGTTATGAAATAAAATCAAGGTGAGGGAGTTTAGAGGTTAGGCAAGGTTATTGCACATAATATCTAGTCGACAGCGAGGTCAATAGGGACGGTGACACGAAAATAGAAATGGCAGGAACTGGGAGAGCAATCAACCATTACCCTCGGTTTTAGAAACCCTCCTAGTATTCACCTGGAGTGCTTTCGGAAAATAACGTAAGACCGAAATCAGGATGCCTGGAAGCCGGGAATCGAATTAGGGTTCTCGCGAATGTGAGACCGTAGCGTCGCATAGCTCATAAAAATGGAAGGAGGAAGAAAACTGGCACACATCAACGTACACGTGGATACACACGAGCCCATAAAGAGTGAAATGCTGTTCTTACTTTCGGAAAGGAGTGTAATAAAAATGCTTCATATTAATGTATTTGTCTAAAAGAACTTCTATTTAGAAGTTCCTTACGTGCATCACCTAAGCCGACCTAGAATATACATCAGTAATTCAACTTTAACACAAGACGCAAGTGGTAGAAGTAGAGAGATTATTTCCTTTCAGGATATCGTAGTATCATTACATTTAAAAATAAGAGCCTACTCTTCGAGGGAAAATAATCTAATAATATCACTCTTCAGTGTTTGAACGCACAGATTAAGTAACACGGGCTTGTTAATTACGCAGTTTCCTTAGTATTTTTATGCACAATAAACAAAATTAGGTTTCAATGAAAACGAATACGTACGATACAAATTACTTTTCTAGCAGAATTTATGCAGATAATTTCTTAGATGAAGCCATTCCTTTGTGCACGTGTGAAAAATGAGTATTAACTTTTACTATTAACATTTCCATGGCGATAGAGCAGAATTATGAACAATAGGAATAAATACACATTTATTTCATTAGTACTCTATCATAAGAAAAGCTGAAGCTTGCTCATTAACACTTACTCAGTGATGCATTTATGATGTCATTATCTTAAGTTTACTGTTTTTTTTAATTTTTGTCGTACATTCGTTTATCAAAAAGGATTTTAAAAATTAGAGTTTTAAGATCTGGACTGTTAATTAAATTTTTTTCATTTCTCTAAATTCAACCATAGATTTTGCATTTTTTTGTGTTGGCTAAGCTGTATTTATTTAGTGAAAAAAAAAAGTAAGACATATCAGACATATTTTATTTTTCACGATACGTTTATTTGAGGTTAATTGACAAATAAACAGAAAATAATGACGATATAAGCCGATTTACATGATTGTGAGTGTAGTAATAGAAATTAGGAACATTTTATTTTCCACTATAGCTTTCTACTGTAGGTCGAAAAAGGTATATATATATATATATATATATACACACACAATCTTTACTTGTTAATCCCTATTGCGTTTGAGGCATGTTAATTAAAAAAAAAAGAAATACGGAGAAAAATTGCGCTAGAATTGATACTTCAATTGTAGTATAATTTCATCAGTTGCAGAACCTTTACCCAAAGTTTATTAAGAGTACGCTTGAGATAAAACGTTCCGAAATACGTCTGATACAAAATAAACACATTGTAAAACTGATTAAGAGAATGCATTTCACTACCGTAAACTCGGGCAACTTTGTTCCACTTAAAATTTCAGTTGTTATGTCGTTGAGTGAAGAACTCTTCAAATTTTTTCTGATTGGATTAAATGTATTTTTAAAGCGCCAGGCTTCGATTATCTGCATATTAACTAAATTACTTCAAAACTAATATTTTGAGTGGGACAAAGTGTGAAAACGGTAGCAAAATAATAAAAAAAAATGTTGTGTATTTTTTTACCATTACATTAAAAGCGGCAGCCAGGCCTCTTCCATTCCAGTAGCCAAATCATACCGTTGTTAAAACTTGTCTGTATCTAGTTTACAATTTCTTAATTTACAGTGTGGACACTGCAACAAACAGGAAGCAGTTAAGATGTCTGCGAAACGTAACATCAGTATCTCAAATTAATTACTATCAATGCATAAATACGTAAAAAATTATCTATCGTTAATATATGATGAAACGTACCAAGAGTAAGTAAAACGTATCCCTCCTGAATTTTTAATATTATTTAGATTTTTAAATTGTTATATCTTGCAAGCAAACTAACGGAACAAAAGACAAGATTAAGATGTAATGTTTGGGTAAACACAAGAATTTGCAGGCATTCAGCTACATCATATTCAGTAGTTACAGACCCCAAGTTCAGGAAACGTGCAGTAGATGTTTTACACTTGGTTGGGATTTAATAATCTTGCCTCTTCCCACAAGCATGCGTTTCACAGACGGAATGGCGTAGTTTCCTCGAATATTCGCGTGTTTGTCTTGGGCCTGCACTGCCGCGGGCTGGAGAATGAGAAATAGTTCTGTGGACGATGTTTCAGGCGCACCGCGGCGATGGCGCTATTAAACCATCAGGCTCGCTCAACAGGCTTGCTGGAGGCGTTGGCGAAGGGTAAATGGGCTCGTGGGAGGTGGCTGGGGAGGATAAGAGTTGGGAGGCGGGAGGCGGGCAGAATTTGCAATCCTGCTGTGGTTGCCACCTCGAGCGAGGACCTCGCAGGCGTCAAAGGAAGACAAAGGAGGGGGAAAGCTAACGGCCGGTACATCTGTACTCTCCCCGACAGGTCGATAACAAAGAGATAATAGATGCTCGTAATTACGGCGCAGATAAATACTAATGAGGGAATTAACCAGTCCCCGGCAGCCGGAGAGGCTGCGGGGCTAACAAGGCTCGAGGGGACATTGTGCGATTGGAACTGGGAGGCGGACTTCCAACAGACCATGTCTCACAGAGCGATACGTGTGCACGTTGTCTCGTTTATCGCTCACGTTATCAGTGTGGCATGTTTTAATTGCAGAGGTAACTAAAATTCTGACAAGCCCTAAATAAATAATTACCTTAACAAACATTTCGATTTTCGTTTCCCTTTAATTCATGACAGTATACTGACAAACATCTGCACATGGAAAACCTTTCTTGTGCGTCATAGTATTGTATTTTACCCCGTTACCACGTTCTGATGAACTCGTTTTCTTGTCTGTTTGTTTGGTATAAATAAATCAAACCAAGATCAGAACTTGGTGACAATGCATTATAACGCGCTTTCGTGCCTGTTCTCTATGTTCGGTACAGTATTGAAATCAATTATCCCCCCCCCCCTTCATTCAGATAGTGCGGTCACCTTTAGGCGTTTGCTCTGGGGTGTCTGTGGACCAGCAACTCTTTACTGATCGGAGGGTTAGCCTACTTGTATGTAGTTCATATGGTGTTCCCGCCCCTGGGCTCGCTGGCACTGAGATATTAAGCTCTTTTACCGCCTTTTCCTTCTGTCCTCAAAATTTTAAGCTACGTTCCCGAAGAGCTACACATTTAGTGCAGTATTCATAAACGATTTTAGTCATGATTTAAACTATAGTAATGATTTAAATCACTATATTTAGTCCCTAGTTGCGATTTTCGGCATTCAGGAAGCGCAAATAGAGGTGACCATTTTAGTAAGGGATTAACGAGACATGGTTTAAGTTAGTCAAGGTTTGTGGCTAGTTTACAAGGGCGTGATACATAATTCAACACTAAAATCATTAATATATAAATGTAGGTTTCTTGAAGATAATTTGCGAAAATTAAACAATTGCAATCCCAGACAATAGTTTTAGCCAACGTTTTAAACAAATTTGTTTCCAGTGTTACGAACTTCTGAGGCGCAATCTCTGACGCCGGAACATCGTGCATTTAACTGCGGCGCAAGAGATCACGCGTAACGAATGAGTAATTCTTGGTAAATATTTACTCATAAAGTTGGCAAATAACATTATCCAGGATTGTCAGTGAGTATGTTATCCATATTGGCTTCGATAAAAGCGTAGGAATCAATTGATATTTTCGGCGTATATTTATCTACCACGCACTCTTTAAGGAGTGATTAACCAAAACATTTTCCAGGTTTGGAACAAATACGGCGGCGTTTTAATGTTTAATTTGTCACGATGTATATTTTCAGCATTGCAAATCGAAAAACGTAAAATAAATAAAACATAGAATGACGTTTTCTTAAATTATATCTTAGCAGTTAAGTGTAATTACATAACATTGCCAGAAAATATCAGGGGGCAAATGCCCCTCTGGATTTATAATTTTAAGTGTATAAAACATATTTTTTGGTATTTTGTTATTTAAATAATGCTAACTTAAGCGCATAAAACTTATTAATATTATTAAAGTTTCTAATTTATACATACTTAATATATGTATATAAAAAGATGCAACAAGGTCAATGTCGCAGAAAAAAATCTTGCCCCCCCCCCCTTTTCCAAAAGAAAAACCTGAAATGACGCACGTGGTTAGCACGTTTCTAAAACAATTTAAATGTATTATTAGTTTGTCTTTCCTGTTGCGAATTTTTCTCCGATACTGCACGCTGTATTTTGACGCAAATGCTATAACGTGCAGTAATATTAACAATTCACACACGACAAAACCAAAATATACAATAGCTTATTCAGAAGACGATGGAAAATAACATGACGCTTGATGAATCGTCATGGCAACGGGCAGTTTTGAGATGTTGCCAAACCTTTTACAAGGCTTAAACAGTGACTAGTTAGTCACTACTAAACATGATTTAATGTTACAATAAATGTGCTTCTAAATGCGATATTTTATTAGCTCTTGGTCAGGAGGTTAGTCGTGGTCTAGTTAATCCGTGTTTATACCTGGTTAAACGAAAAGTTTCTGAATACGGCCCTTCTTTAAACATAGCCCGGAAACTAGTTAACAATGCAATACTAATTCGTTTGTTTGTCTGTTTGGTACAAGTGTTTGCTTATTTAAAATCGATTGCAAAATTTCACTAACCGTATTCTAAAAAGCGGGAAATAATTATTGCTGTCCAAAATTTCAGAATTTTATAAAACCTTCTCGGAGAATCAATTATAGTCGCCGCAGCGCAGAGTGCGAAGCGGTAAAAGGACTGTATGACACAACAAAGTCTAAATATTCAAACTGACGGCACAAAATTGTTTAAGTTTTTCTCATGAAATATAAAATACATTTTGTGTACATCAAATGTGTCTAAATTTGGTTAACGAACTCAAAAGTTTGCAAAGGCGATGACAGACTTAGACATACGGAAGGAAAAAAGTTGTTCGTAGTCTATGTTACCTTCGGATCGTAGACAAATATTTAAAAGTAAGAAGAAAGGTTGGTGAGGCAGAAATAATTCTTTAAGGCTGCTCTACATCGGAAAATTCGTAATTTTACAGTTCTACCAAACACTGGCCAGCTGTGACACATTACGTTAATAGTAATATCCTACAGATAAAATATTATTTCGTTCCACAGTTTTCAAACAAGCGTGTGCCAAAGTGGCGATTTAAATATTTTTTCAACTTACCCAAAGTAAAAACTATTAAAACAATACGAAAGAAATTATTTATAGTGAAAGTTTGTGTATTTAGCTACAGAATAACACATTGCAATTTCACGCAAAAACTGTTTGTACTTGAAAAAAATTGTTTAATGCACCTAAATATTTTCATATTATTTGAGCACCTGTATTAAAAAAACAGTTAACTTGAAATATAAAAGGTGTAATTCTGTAGCTTATAACATTTACATTCTCTCCAAATATTTGCATTCGTTTGAATAGTTTTTACTATGGGTAAGTATCGAAAAATAGTAAAATAGTTACATAGACACGACCTTGTACGTAAACTATGGAACGGAAAAAAATTATTTGTGGGAAATTACTATTATAATGTAATGTGTAAGAATTGGACAGTGTTTGGTACAAATATAAAATTAAAATTTTTCGGTGCAGAACGCCGTTAATAACTTAACCACCGAACGGTTGGAAATAAAATGCAAATAAAATGTGTCCGATTACTTTCCGACAGCTCTGAAGTAGTGTTGAGGTCATGGCGTCGAAGATGGTAAATTTGTCTACCTTGTGTCTTAGTTTACAACTCGTCCCCCTTTCCTCGTAATTTCTCCTCTTATCAGCGTGAGGGGGCAGCGCAAAGTTACAAGCAAGAGCTGAAACTTAACCCCGTGTTTAATATTTGAGGCGTGCTAGGTGACCTGTGGAAGGATCAGCGACGCGTCACTCTGCCGGGGGTGCGCCTGCGGACAGGACTTTAAGGGCAAGTGAAGGGTCTGGAAGAGCGGGGTGGCTGCAGGGAGGGGGTTGTATCTCGCGCACGCGCGGCCCTGGAAACGGTGATGGAAGACAGAATTTAAATTAAGGTTTGCATAGGATATTACGCGGCCGACGTCTCTTGGCGTCCTTACTGCACGGCCCCTTTCACGCCGCTGGCTGTCGTCCGGATTTACCTGCTTCGCGGCTGTGTTCTTTGACGTCCAGGTTATTAACACTTTCACTAACGTCAGCTGTGCCTACACCACAGCACACTGACATCCACCAGTCAACCGCCTAACTCGGAGGGGAAACACATTCTATGTAAAAAAACTTAATAACAACAGCGCATTCGAATAAACAAAGAGAAAACGCAGGTACGTAATTTAGATTAGAAATGTTATTTGCAAACTCAACAATATGCTTCCGTTAAACGCACGTAACATTAAGTTCAAAGTGGGAAAAACTTTATTTATAAAGGAATAATAGTTCACAATTATTTGGAAACGTGTATTAAGAATTAACGCAAGTATTGGAACATATTACAATCCAATATAAAATATTTACATGCTCGCAATACATTTGAAAATCAATATTTAAACAATTTAAAAGATACACATAAATATGACAGAGTGCCATGTATGTGCCAAATTCGGACAGAAGGGAGGGTAAAGAGTATATAAACGTCTTGTTTTAGAGTGTCCATCAGTTTGCAGGTGCTCCTCGGACTGTGTATGTGTCTGAAGACGGGGACAGATTGCAGTCGCAAGGAGACTATTGTGTCCGTCTGTGTTTTCTTTTTCTATGTTTTAATGTCCACAGATACTGTGTTACTTGCATTCGTTAGCTTTCCTCAAGTTGACTATGTTTCTGCTGAATCATCTGCATCAAGCTTTTTTTTGTCGTTCGTTTGTTTTTTCTCTGTGTTCTTGAAGTTATACATGTTTTTATTCTGTTGTTTCGAACTTACTGATGGAATTCCTATTGCGGAATAATCTTAGTTATTTATTTTTCCTTGGTTTAATATTTGCTGTTTGGGTGCTCGTTTGTGTTAATTCATTTTCTTGTAACTCACTGACTGAATTCTTTGTGGAATTGTATGTGTTTTCCTATGTTTGCCAGATGCTAACCAATTCCTTTTGTTTGTTTACTTGTGTTTGCATGTATACTTTGGTTTCCTGCGACACCATTTGCTGCAATCACGTATGCCCAAAATACTTCATTAGTTTCTAACTCCACATTGCAAGAGCCATTCTAAAGTACCATTGTGAATTTTGTCTTGAGTAAATTAGTTAACATAGTATATATACACTGTTTTTAACAAAACTGTGTAACAGTTTATCGATATCTTGTCTCGTGGAGGATTTAAAAATAATTATTTAAACCAGTAGAATTTATGGATTATGACCTTAAAATGTTGAACATAAATTCACACCTAAGCCTTACCAGGTACTCGAGCGCAGAATACTTCGTGCATCAAGTCGGCGGGCAATAAACTTCATTATTAAGGTAGAGTTAATAAACCATTGTCGATAAGCATAGATTCTTCTAATTTCGAACCAATGGTGTGTGAAATGTAATAAGAAAGCAACACAATAAAGCTACCGCTGTTTTCTCATACACCCCTGTGCCTTCTCGGTCCCGTATTAGGAAAACATGTACTAGGAGCGACACAACCTCTACAGTTTGTCGCTGTGAAGGCAAAATCCAAGCATTCTATTGTTTGTGAGTTTCTAAGTTGGAATAGCCGAAGCTGTAGGAAGACTATGTTGAGTTTTCTTGTGATCACGGGTTGTGAAGGCTCGAGAATATGAACAGTGGTGGCTCGTGGGTTGTTGCCAGGTGGGGCTGCAGATAGTCGAAACTGTACACTCCTGATGAACGCGCCGTAGACCAATGACTATGAAATATTTGCCGGCTACTAGATTTTTGTGACCACTCAGTAGTAAGGGGCACCTGCACATCAGCGTGTCAGTGGATGTAGAGTCAATCAGCGCACAATCTTGTACAGCTCTTGGCAACTACTGCAGCCCCACCTAGCAAAAACCCAAGAGCCGCCACTGAATATGAACCGTTGATTCTTTTGGTGTGTTAATTTCGTTACAATGAAATATTCAAAGTATATAAATTAAAGTCATAATATTATATAACATGAAGTGTGCTGACTGACACACGCTCTCACTCACTCACCAACTCACTCACACACTCATCAACGCACAGCCCAAACCGCTGGAATTAGAACCATAAAAAAAATTTGAGGGAAGCTGATACTTGCCCCGTACGCACCCACTAAGAATGGATTGTTCAAAATTCGATAATTAGGGGGTGAAAGGGGTGAAATATGTTTTAAAAGAATCCCTGTTATCTCGTTAACCGGGAAAGCGATCAAAATTTTTTTAACTTCAAAATATTGCCCAAACAAATATATATTTGTAAATTATGCGATTTTGCGAAATTCGGAAATTAAGGGTGGGGTGAAAAGCTATTAAATGTGTTTTTCATTAATCCGTAGTTTCTCCTAAATAATTTCAGATAGTGAGGTGATTTTTTCTTTAATATTATGCTTAAGTAAATATCTAAAATGGGTTTTTAGAATTTTTCGAAATTCGTCCTTGAAAGCTCTTAAAAATATATATAACGTGGTTTAAATTAATCCCACTTATCTCCTAAACCAGAGGAAATATTTAAATGGTTCTTGCTTTAAAATAAGTCTTACGTAAGTATCAAAAAAATAATTTCAGGCTTTTTCGAAATTCATCCTTGAATGCTGTTAAAAAAAATAAAATGTATTTTCAAATAATTATCTGTACCGCTTATATCGGCTGAGATATCGAAATTATTTTTTAATAAAAAAGAAGCTTATGTAAATATCTACAAAATTAAATTCAGGATTTTATGAACTTCGAAAATTAAGGCTGTCAAAAGCTGTGTAATGTTACAATCTACCGAAAAAAGAGAATGATCACGAAGAAATAATTCAACTGTTGTTTCTTTTTGCTAACCTACTCATAAATAAAACCTCTCTGGACTGTAGCATGTACATACGAAATAATTAGCACGGCCTGCCTTTAAGCATTCACTTAGGTATTGTATAATGTTTGTGGTGTGGTAGGGGTGGGGTTACGGGTTCGTATCCCGTGCAAGACTTTGCGATGGGAATTACTATGACATCATACGAGCATATTGCGCGCTCTTTACACTGAGCTAAGACAATTTATAGTTCACAGTTATTGAGTACGCTTGCTGTTAAATGCCTTCATCACATATATTATCCAGAGTTACTGTTTACGTTACATAATTTCACGCGGGTAAAGCCGCAGCCGGGCAGCTATTTTATAGAGAAACTAGCCGGCCGGCTGCGGCGTTGCCCACGTGAAATTATGTGATGTAAACAGTAACTCTGGATAAAATATGTGATGAAGGTATTTAACAGCTAGCGTACTCAATAACAGTGAACTATAATTAACTGTCTTAGGTCAGTGTAAAGAGCGCGCGCAATATGCTCGTATGTAGTCATAGTAATTCCCATTGCAATGTCTTGCACGGGATACGAACCCGAAACCCCACCCCTTTCACACCACACACTTTATACAATACCTGAGTGAATGTTAAAGGCATGCCGTGATAATTCTTTCGTATGTAGTAGCTACAGTCCAAAGAGGTTTTATTTGTGAGTAGGTTGACAAAAAGAAACAACTGTTGAATAATTTCTCCATGATCATTCTCTTTTTTCGGGAGACTAACATTTTACAGCTTTTCACATACTTAATTTTCGAATTTCATGAAAACCTGAATTTTATTTGTAGATATTTACCTAAGTTTCATTCTTATAAAAAAATCATCTCGATATCTCAACGAGTATAAGCGGTACAGATGATTATTTGAAATAACATTTTATTTTTTTAACAGCTTTCAAGGACAAATTTCGAAAAATCCTGAAATTACTTTTTTTCATATTTACATAAGATTTATTTTAAAGCAAAAACCATTTCAATATTTCGACTGGTTTAGGAGATAAGTAGGATTAATTTAAAAACACGTTATATTTTTTTAAGAGCTTTTAAGGACGAACTTAGAAAATTTTAAAAATACTTTTTAGATCTTTACTTAGGAGTCATTAAAAAAATCACCTCATTATCTGAAATGGTTTAGGATAAATCACGGATTTATGAAAAACACATTTTACGGCTTTTCACCCCCTTAATTTTCGAATTTCGCAAAATCGAAAAATTTGCGAATATGCATTTCTTTGGGCAATATTATAAAGTTAAAAAATATATTATATCATTCCCGGTTAATGAGATATCAACGATTCTTTTAAAACACATTTCTCCCCTTTTCACCCCCTTAATTACCGAATTTCGAGAAAATCCTTTCTTATTGGGTGCCTACGGGGCAAGTGGAAGCTTCCCTCAAAATTTCATGGTTCTAGGTCCAGCGGTTTGGGCTGTGCGTTGATGAGTGAGTGAGTGAGTGTGACAGGACATTTCATTTTATATATTAAGATAAAGATTAATTTAAAAACAAAGATGTTCTGCAATAAAGTACGCTCAGCGAAGTGGACTGGATAAAGCTGTTTATATTTGCTGTTTTAAATATATATAGAGAATATAGTAACACCATAAATTAACACGTAATTAAAAGTTAGTTACTCTTTTCTATAGCACACGCGGGTGAAGCCGCAAAGGGACAGCTGGTATGTATGTATATATATATATATATATATATATATATATATATATATTAGAGTTACTGCAAACAAAACAATGTAATTATAAAACTGTGTGAAGAGAGATGTAGACATGTTTGTGCGTTGTGTAACACAACTTTCTAAAATTTATTTGATAATCGGTACTTACCGCGATATACTCAAACGACAATACTGCAGTTATGTTTTTAAATGAATAATACAATCACATAAATTAATCTAAATTAGTTAACTACGTACGTAATAAGCCAATTTAAGTTATATGAATTCACTTTTTGATTTGCTATACACCTTATACGGCTTTAGTGGTTTATGAACTGGATGAAACAAAAATTAGAAGGAAAAAAAACGGAACATTTTCGCTTGTAAAATATTTCAGCATACAATAATTCTGATTGATAATATTAAAATAACGAATAAGGGAATAAGGCGGAATAAAATAAATACTGTAAATGATGCCTTGTTGCAGTACAATGCCATTTTAGTAACTTAAAAAATACGTTACAAAAATAAAGTTATTTTAATGGCAAATAATAAAAATGCTGAACTTTTCTTCACTATATGATTTTTTTATTTTTTTCGTTTTAAAACACAATAACATAACAAAGCTGTGGAAACCTTCGTGATTGTACAGAGATTACGTGATATAAATGCACACAAACTATTTTTAGTACATTCAGCAATTCCATGAAAAAGTAGAATCTGAGCTGGAAGTCTATACAAGTTATGTTCCCTTGGAGCGTAAGCGATGTCAGGTCAGGTAAGTGGTGTTCATGTCTGATGTAAATAAGTTAATGTCGAAGTATTGTGTGTTGCATGTTTTATACACTGTTTGAATTTATTACTAGTTAGTTCACGTTCATAATTTTTTGGAAGGGTGCAGTAGAGTTACAACATCCTAGAAGGCAGCCAAACTCGCCATGTAATTTTCGAACAAACGTTGAAAAATATCGAAAAAAAATTGAGGAATTCGTTGTCTCTCTCAGCATCAAGATGGGTTTATAAAACCGAAGCTGTTGCTGTAGTAAGTCAGAATTACTCGGCTTTTGTGAAGACTATTTCCCATGTCATCGAAAATAGCAACTTTGCTAGAAGTAAATAATAAAGCAAATAGTTACTTAAGCAGCTTCTAAGTTTTTTTAATTTTGACTTTTGTTAGTCACTGAGTTCATGCATCCTATTCTACAAATAGTTAAAATCAGTAAAAGCTATTTCAAGATCCCATACATTGACTGCTATGGGATAAGTGCGCCATTTGAGAACATCATTAACAGCGCGATCTGATGATAATAATCTCAACAAAACATACGGTGTTGTCCGAAACATTGCGAAGAAAATGAAGTCGATGCTCCTTCATGCACACAATTTACCGAACCTTTTTAATTTCTTCTTCATGTCCGATTCATACAAATTTCCACAAGATGTGCGACTTTATTGTAGGCTGCAGCTATGTGCTGAGCGAGTGTCACATATCTGAATATGTGCTACTTTTTGTGCCGAATCACTTGTTAACCAGCCTGAACAGTATTTTACCAACTAATTCTGTAAAACCTTGCCCTTGTAACGTAGAGAGATTCACCTCTGAACTTACTCGAAATTTATTATATTTTTTGTTAAATTTTCTTTTGTTTCAACTATATTTCCTATTTACCAAACGAAACACTTTCAGAAACGTTTTCAGTGCGATAAAGTATTTTTCAAGTTAATATTTTATTGTTATTTAACATATTTTAAAACATTCTGTGCAGACTGACTTGACAAAAGTGATTGGTACCCAATCACTTACTCAAAAAATTTCACAGAAGCATATTTTTCTTGACATCTTGCCTCCGCCAAATTTTATCTTTAGAAATATTTCTACCAAGAAAAATACTAAAATAGCGTCATTTTGAACCTTAAAATGCAAATTTTTCCGGAGGTGGATGGGTGAACGCCCTCCCTCTCCCTTCGGGTCAACTGAAATCCCAGCTACGTCATTGATGGCCCTACCCAATAGAAATGTCTGGGCACGCCTATATTCACATAGCAGATGAATCATGTGCTAATGGAATATGAATGCGAATATCTGCCAATCTATTTATTCCAATCATGAACATGCAAGCAGTATAATGCTATGCCCGGCATACAACAAGCCTATGTCAGGATAAAATATGAATGTTGCTACGACAACGATTTTAATAATATGTCACTAGTGTCACTATTAACTACTAAGTAAATTTACATACTTTAAAGGATTTTTTTAAATACTTGAAATGAACAGACACTTTGCTTCACACTTCGCGTAAATTAGGTACGTATTTTGTATTTACTATTTTCAAAGGAAGCGCTTCGCAAAGGTGCTGACAATTATTTACTACCACTAAATCCTATTAGCGAGAAATTTTCAGGTGAGAAGGTTGTGAAATGTTGTCGAACACAGTTCACAAGAGCTGCAAGGGTTCGTTACCAAACTCGCGGCTCCTCAGGCAGTTAAAGCGGTAGTACGTGCTCGCGAGGAAGCATGCGTCGTGCCGCACCTAATAGGGGCGAAATAAAGATAATTACCGAGGCGTAACGCAGGAATGAGGTAGTAAATGAACACTAGAACATAATAAGAGGGAACACGCTCGAGGTAGACAGACACCGTGCAGAGTGAAGAGTTTGGAATATTACAAGGCTGAAGGAATTTAGAAAAAAGAAAAGAAGGGAAAAAAAAAGAAAATTGGGGTAGGGAACCAGGGACGAACAAAGAGAGTGATAATAATTAGGGGCTTTCTAATGAGTTTTAGTGCGGAAGAAAGGAGAGAAGAGAGGACAGAAAGAGAGTCAAAGAGAAGTTGCTGCCAGGCAAGTGGAAGGAAGGAAAAACAGGGATCCAAGGTTGGTTAGAGGTGCGCGGGAGGGAAATTTCCGAGAACCAGGGGGCTTTGTGGAGTATTTGCAGGAATCTTTGTCAGTCCAGAACTTGGATCTCATTCATATCGGTAGACTGTAATTAATGTCGTGTAGATCCCCGCTTCACAGAGCTTCCTAATTTAATGCTTGCATGCTACGTGTCAGTTTTGAGAAAGAAGACATGGAATTACATAATAATTTACGTTTGTAGTGTAGTGAAGACTGTGTAGCAAAAAAAAAAATGTAAATAATATCACCCACAACGCAGAAATAATTTCTGAACACGTCACACGCGTACAAGTAACACGTTACTTACAATTCAAATTTTTGGAGAATGCTTTCATGTTTAGTTTACATATCGAATTAGACAAGTTTCCACAAATCAGTAATCAGCTATTACGCACGAATATTGATTGATTAAAAATATATTTATTTAATAAATTAAAATCCTGGTATTAATTTCTATGTAGGCTGTAATAGTCGTATTTTTTCCCTTCTGAGTATAAGAGTAAACCTTGGATTTACTACATTCTTGGGCGATAGGGAGTTGTAAATAACTTTTTTCCTCCATTACATTATTTAAATGAAATTAATTACAAAAGCCTTTTATTACACTTTTAGACTGTTTCTGACATTTTGACTTAGTACATATTATAATTGCCCTGTACATGCTATCTTATACTTATTAACGTGGTATTCGAATATATAATTGGTCATCTGTAATTGGATAAAATGTGTGTACAGGTACAAATTTATACATGAAAACATTACAACATTTAGGAATTTTCAGTATCAATATACGGAAGTTGTTATTCCAGGTTTTCGTATTAAATCTAGACGCCTTAATCACGCCACAATTACTTTCTAATCTTCGGACACTATTTACTCAGTAACCATAACCTTTTTTCTGAACTACAATTATATCACGTACGTTTTTTATGAAACAGAAGCTTAACACGTGGTCAGCTAAATTGGTCACACTTATACGCGGATACTGCAGTGAAACAAATTATTTTCAATAATCTAAGATGTGCTAACATATAAGTAGACATGGTAAAACTGAGCGATGTGGAGAAGTATAGCGCTTGTCTCGGATCCGGCAGGACACGGGCCAAAGTCTCGGTCAAGTCAACCAGATTTCTGTTGTCTAAGGTCTTCCGAAATTCCGGAATACGGAAAGCGCGGATGGTTCCCTAAATAAGACATAGCTAATTTTATTCCTTTACACAGTGACAAAAGTTCATAATTCTATATATGTACAACATAGTGTTTGTTGTATAGACGTTACCTGTGACTACAATTTCCACTTGTGAAACTTTTTTTAGCTCTCATAGTCTTCCCATGGCGGCATGTCAAAGTCAAAATTTGCAAGTTTCGGAAACATGCTAATGACAAAAACCAACTGTGCTACTCGAATGACATAATTTACACTGAAAATGAATAGTATTGGCCATGTGCCAAAACGTTTAAAATCACACGCCCAAGTCCCTTTGTGTTTTTGAAAAATGGACATATATTTAAAAAATTGTCGTTAATTTTATATAAATTTTTTAAATACAAAATAATTGCATCGTGTGATTTCAAATATTTTGTCACGTGACCCATATTATCTAATTTCAGTGTAAATTATGTAATTTGCATAACTCAGTTGGTTTTGTTGTTAGCATGTTCCCGTAATTTGCAAATTTTGACATTGACCAGTCGATATGGGGAGACTACGAGAGCTAAAAAAAGTTTCACAAGTGGAAAATGTAGTCAAATTTTACGTCTATAAAACTAACACTATGTCGTACAAATATAAAATTATGCGTTTTTGCCACGTGAATACTCTTAAGGGCGCCGCCTACCCGCGCGTGAGAGGCTCAAAAGCGACGGAGCTGTAAGGTCGACCTTGAAGCGCGCATCAAATGCCGCGTCGCCTCAACGAGCCAAGCGCTGAACTAGCGTGCAAGGTTCCCGCCGAACGGTTTTTACTATGGGACACTACGCGGTGACCATATAATTTTATTGGTGGAAAGTCTGCAACTAAGTTCAATGCAGGTCGCAATCTGAGTTTCACATACATCCAGTTAGTACATTTTGAAGTACGGAAGTCTGAAAAGGCCGTTTTTAGCCGTGTTGGATGGCTTAGAAACAGTATTTTTAATTGGCGTGGCGTCTTAACAATGAGGTTCCGACCTTGCCTGAAGTTTGTTTTATTTTCACTCGTTGGCACAATGGGCACACGTGGAATAGTTTCGTAGAAAAAACCTGTTTACGAACACACTGCAACGCATTTGAAGCGTGGGGTAGGCGGCCGCCTTAAGGCCGTGATTTACTGTTTTTACTGTTTTGGTTGCGATCATTACTTTTTTAAGCTTAAACAAGAGCAGATAACACAAATATGTTTGGCAGTTTAAATGGTTTCTATCGTGATAGCTTATGTCTTCAAGACAATAAATTATATGGTTTCGACTAATAAGTCAATTGACTAAAATTTCGTTAGTTATATAACTATCTTAATCCTAGTATTTACTGTCTTGAAAAAACATAACCAACATGTTGAAAACTATTCTAAACACAACTGCGAAAATAGACTTTGATACCTGCTCTCGTTTGTGCTTAAAAATAACTAACGCGAGAACGGTAGAAACCTGGGAAGCATGACCTTAACAGTGAGTGATAGTCGCCATCTTGAATTTTTGTATATTGTGTCATAACTTTCCTTCTGGCTAAATTCATGGAACTTTAATTTAACTGAAGAATAGAATACATGTTGATAGAATTTTAGACACCACATATATTTCTTTTCCGTTACTGTTGTTACAAAGTTAACTGCAGTTAAGGAATTTATAACAATTTTGTTACAGCGATTCTATCTGTCACAACAGTAACACAAAAATATATTTACGGTGTCTAAAATTTTGTCTGTATGTATTCTATTTCGGAGTTAGGTTAATGTTCCAAAAATTTACCAAGAAGAAAATTGATGGTACAAAATTTAAAAATTCAAGATGGTGACTATCGCTCACTCATAAGTGGTGCTCTCTTGTATTCCTGCGGTGAAATGTTATAAGCGGTTCGGGATGATGTGAGTACTCGAAAAAGCCCTGCTAAAGTTCTATTTTTTGCCAATCCGTATCTTTCTACGTGTGTAAGATAAATTGTGCAATCAGTATGAATCGACACAGTTTGATGAAAACATTTTATTAATTACTATATAAAATTCAATTATGTTGATTTCGGTTGATTTTTTTTGCAGTATTTTAGTAAAATACACGGAGCTATTTTGCGTAACTTCGCTGCCAACCATACAAGCAGTAAGGTAACTAGAGTTAATGTTGAATTAAATGCAGTAAGTTATCGTCTAGTGATATTTTTCAAAGTTAAAAATGTTAGTGCTCACTTTATACCGAACGACCTATACCCTACCCATTAAAAACGCAGTGTTGCATATTCTACTCCCTGTGACCTGTTTGCTACGCCGCACCTTATGTGGAAACAAAGAAGGCTTAGAGGAGAGGAAAAGGAAGTGTACGTATTGTGATAGCATCTTTGTGGTCCTGTTTATACCGACACTTATATTTCCAGCTCGGTTAATACGTTTTTTTTTTACCACGAAACGATCGGTGAATCGCTATGGGCTTCTGCAAAATAGTTTTTCATTATTTTTCTTCTGTCAGACACGGACGTTAATTCCAGCCTCGTCAAACTGCCGAGCCACCACACGATATTAATTTCCTTCAAAACGTTTTAACTGATAGTTTTAACCTTGCTGTGTGTAATTAAAATTAAAACAAATGTATATTAACAAAAACACACAAAATTGTTTAGAAAAGTCAAACGAACACCATATATTTCTGTACAACTTAAGGTGTTATTTGTTTTGAACATTTATTTCTCGTTAATGTATAGTTTTTGTGATTTTATTCAATTCATCGTGAGGTTTCTTATGTGTTACTTTAACTCATTTATTTGTTGCTCTAGACAAATCGGCATGATTTTCCTTAATTGTTTCCCACGTCTCACTTTTCGTATTCTAGACAAAATGTATCGGCGTATATCCATCGTATTACACTAAATAATTTACTCAATTTCAAGACCATTTCAAAGGCAAGAAATGAAGCACTAGCTTCTGTAACAGTTGTTGTGGCAAACGAAGAACAAACTTGAACGTAACTTTTACTTAGTGTAACATATCACTAAAAAACTAATATCCAGAGAGTACGATTTGAATATGTACTTATGACCATCTATAAATAATAAATAGCGTATGAGAAAAGTACCCGAGGGCAGTTTTGACTGGATTTGCATGTCCTGATGGATGACATGAAATAAAGTGTTATAATGAAGAAGTGACGGAATGAGAAATGCTGGGGAAACGGAAGATCCCCGAGAAAACCCGCCGGCCAACGGCAATATCCGCCACATTTGCCACATGCGAAAAATCAAGTGTTGAACCCGCCGTGGATCGAACCCGGATTGCCTTGGTGGGAGCTGAGTGATCTGACTATTCGGACACAGCGGTCCACCGTGGCCATGTATAAAGTGGTCGTAACAGTAAGTCAGCTTAGAATATAAACCAATTTCACACCTCCGGAAAAATGTTCTCCACAAGTCCGGCACACGAAAGATTAGCAGTGAGGTATAGCAGGAAAAACGTTACCTGAGTATGTAAAACTTAACAGTGGTACTTTCCGCCGGAGGTATTGTCATCACGGATGCTATAACCAGCGCCTATCAAAAGCTGAACATGTTACTTACTCTTCATTGTTCCCGGCCAGTATTAAGGATCCTATCTACCTGCGCTTGAAACGCATTGCAGCATGTTACAAATAATCATATATGGAAGGAACATCTCAACGCACGTTATGTTTGTGCATCTATGAAAAGGAAACACACTTCAAACAATGTTTCTAAAAGTTCAAAAATTAGGATCGCTTATTGGAAACACTATTTTCAAGACTCTCAAAATTGCTAAAAACAGGTTTTTTGAACTGCCGTACTTAGGAAAATTCCAACCGGATTCGAAAAACACAATAACAGAAATAAACAGGAATTTCAACCATAAGTATTGCAAATAAAATAATACGGTCATCGCTTATAGCCCCATAGGAAAAAAATAAGTAAAGCTCTGCGCGCCAGTTGCTGGGTTTGTGTATAGAGACGATATTGCATTACATGCGCCGACCGACGTCACTCTTAATGCTCCATCTGTTTTGTGCCTCACATACGCCAACGCTACCTACCCAGATAAGAACCTTAAGTACTAGAAATTGGGATGAGTAGGCAACGGAACTAAACTGAAAGAAAAATTTTGTTAGTTCTCAGACAGCCAAATTATTTTGTAACAACCACAAAAAAAAAAAAAAAATACGACCACAATATTTTAGTGGCGACAGCAAAATGTTTTTGTAGTTAGCACAAAAAATATTCGACTGTCTGAACACTAACAAAAAATTTTGTAGCTGCTCGAGATATTTTTTCCCGCGTAAAGTTGGCAGTATAACGTTGCACCCTGCAAGTTCCGCCTCGCACGAGAAGCTGAGTCCCGATAAATTTCTTGCACTGCAGTTGAAAATATACAATTACCACATGTATCACTTCGGCACTCATCGTTCCTTTGTTTTATTTTTGTCAAAATTCGAAAATAATTTTAGGATTATGAAATTATTTTCTGACTGTAAGTCTTTGGTGCTGTTTGTGTTTTGTGCATGTTGCTGCGTTACCGTGTGTTGCTCGTACGAAATACAATATTCCCTGACTTTAGCGGGGATGATTTCCATATAAACGGAGATTTTCCCTTCAGTGATGATAAAAAATCTAATTGAAATCATAGGCGTGCGCAGGATTAGGTTAAGGGGGTACATGCTTCAGAAAATATATACAGTATACACACCCGAAGTCAAATGGGGTTGTCCGGGGGTCATTCCCTCGAAAAATTTGGATTTTAAGATGCAAAATGGTGCTATTTCAGGAGTTTCCGATCCAAAGCAAAGACTATGCCACTGTAAGAAAGTGTAACATTTTTAGGAAAATTAAGTCTTAAAAAGGAAAACTGCAGCAAATTACAGCGCATTTTGGGGGTGCAGTTGCACCCTTGGCAGCCCCTGTGCGCACGCCTATGATTGGAATGTAATTACAATTACGATATCATTTAAGCGAGTTTTTGTACTAAATATAGGTACTATCGCAAATGAATTGTCTACATGTATTGCAATTGTTCCACTTTCGTCTAAATTAATTTTATATTATCTCTGATAACTGAAATTGCCTTTACGAAACATGACATCGTTGCTGTAGCGCCTAATGTGCAGTATGTTTAGGTCACTATTTAGAATGTTGCGCCAACTGCAGACATTTTTTTTACGTCAGTAATGCCTTTTCTGGAATTTAATGTCAACTCACTTTTTTAACTTTGCCATTAAGGTATTTTAGGTCACATAGTAATACATTACAGATGACACTATTATTATACTTTGAATCAAGCAGTACAACTTTCTGGATCGACATAATAAAGACGTAGCTTTGTTTGTAAAGTACTGTGAAATTATTATAGTGATTCTTGCCAAATTTGTAACGTACTATTGGCGTCTGTATGTTCATAATATACTCCGTTTAACTTCAGTAAAATTTAACACTTCTGAGTAAGCATAGAGAAATGTAAGTTACAATGCAATACTAACTTTGCTGTACATAGGATGGAATGGGAACCTCAGTTTCATATCAGGACTATGTATGTATACAATCTTCGCAAAACATAATTAACAAACAAATAATTAATGTCCTTTCAAGTATCAGAATTTACTGAAGTTAAAAAAAGAAGTTTTCATAATTAACAAACCCCTGACTAGTCTAGTACACGAACTCTTTACATTTCCATATAATTTCCTGCACTAAACCTGAGAAAGCAATTTTATTTCTTATACTGATATTCTCTTGTTTCCTTAACTTGTAACCCGGCCGTAAGGCGCTCGCTCACGTGTGGCAGCCGTGATTGCATCATCAGCATACAGCTCCATTAGTATCGACAGCAGGTTTCGCGAGTAAGCGCATCGTGCCCAGCCTAGTTCGGAAACTACTTTCGCAGGGATTAGAACCGGATCCCCGTGAACGTGTTCAGGATATGACAAGGTGCGGGGAAGGGAGATAGTAGCTTCGAAATGGGAAGTCCTCGATGGCCCGTCCGCCAGTACCTGATATGGCCTGCATCCTGCTCCTCCCCCTTCACATCCTCTCCATTACGGGCTCGATACTCCGGCTTGCCTCTTTGATTAACGAAAACTCGGGGCTTGGGAGCGGTAACCAAATATGCCGGGTGGGCATATTACATGTTACAGGTTGGATAGGGTAGAGGGCGAACAGCGCAGGGGACGTGGTAGGTGGACAAGTTGTCACAAACTGGCCTCACATTGTCCGTCCGTGGCTTCATTACACCGCGCATGGCCGTTTATTAATAAGCGCGCAATTAACCGTCCTGGTTCATCCTGACGTTCACGCGAGCGCAATGGAGAAACTAAAAGAGCAGGGAAAGGGAGTAGAGGCAAGTTACTACTTGACCACAACAACTAGTCCCGCGGGAGAAAAGTTAACTACCGCTATGTTGTCCTTGAACAACGTGCGAAACTGGTGTGACGCACCACAGCACTACAGGTTGAACGCCAAAAATATATGCTTCATAATCACGTGTGTGATAGCTGGCGGCTGTCACGAAACGCATTTGACTACTGCAAGCCAGTAGTAAATAAGGAAATGATACATAGAGCCATCGCTTGTAATGTTGTAAGCCAATGAATAATCGAATGTATCCAGAGCGTGTACAGGACTGAGCAATCTAGGCTACTGCCAGATGAATCCGCGAAATTGACGTACCTCTAGCCATGAAGAAGAACTACAGAGTGCACGTAAGGCACTAAAACAAATTGGGGCAAAATACTTTTCGCGAACAGTTCGTGGCCCTACCAATACCAGGTGTATTTAATATATCTGTCGGGAAGTAAAAAGTCTGTGGTTGCTGGAAGGAAAGTCAGCGCGATAAGGGAATACGATACTTACCAGTATTCAAGCCTCATTCGCTTCCCTGCCCTGCTTATCTACAAGTCGTTACGTTATCTGTACTTCTCTGTTCTCGCCGCTTCGTCTCCACTGACCGTTTCCCATGAACTCACGTCAGGGGCAGTACATTTCCCCTCCCTATGACGTGTCCACCTACTACTACTAGCGCCATCCTTTTTCCGTTCATGGGGGGACTAGTCGTCGTGGTCGAGTATTATGCGTGAGCACTTCAGAGTACGTGCGTGCACTGGCGTATGTGATCTAAGTACGTCAGAGTTACAAACGGCAATAGCATAGTTCATCTGCGTAAGCGGCAGGCACCTGAAACAAAAATTCGCCTTTTTTTTTTTTTTTTGCAGATACAAGCTAGCATTCAAACAACTGTGAGTTCTTGAAACTTTCGCAACTGGCCCTTGATTCTCTTGACACATCATGAAGGATGCTGAGGCATGATAAAGTGGCAACTAAATGAAGGCCGAATCATGCGATTTCACTGTGTCAGCGAGCAGCCATGATCTGCTGCTACATGTTTGGCGTACGTAGATATTCTTGGCGGACATGTTGCAAGCCAGTGAACAAGCGAATTTGCTCTGATCTGTAACAGTTGTTCAGCTATTTATAGTTTATCGACGGACCACATTTCACCCAGGGTGGTATTAACAAATCTGAACAGATCTCGAGCCGCTTGTCTGGCATGTTTTATCTGCGACTGTTGACAATCGAACACAAATAATACTGTCTCAATGAATATTACTAATATATTTCTGCAGTTTACTTGTCACGTTTCAAATAACTCTAAAATGCTGGGAATTTGGCCACATACATATTACAAAAAGTCTTTTTTTTGACGATATCTCCTTGTGAATCATCACGTAAAACGTAAACCAAAATTAATGTGCCAAACTCCGAGACGTGAATCTTTACGCATAATAGGATGAGGTTACGATGACCAACACTACTGTGGGGTAAGTATTAAGGCATGTACAAGCATATGGAAACCAAATTAAAAAAAATATATATATATAAGTAAATTACTGGAAAGTTTAAGAGATGGAGCAAATAAATTCAGCATAGAGTTCCATGAATTGGAGACTGTAAAATTCTTAAGATATGATTCACTAAGTAGTTCCCCTTCATTACTTACGTAGAGGTAACTTACGCATTCTATTTGTGTAGGTAAGTTTTAAACACTAAGCTGTAATAAAATATTCTACACGTATCATTGCTTATCATGGCACTATGAAGATAGGTACAGGTCGTTCGGGATAAAGTGAGCACTAAAAATTAAACCATTGAAAAATACCACTAGGCGTTCCTGCATATAATTCAACGTCAACTATAGTTGCATTGCTGCTTGTATGGTTGGCAGCAAAGTTACATAATGCAGTCCGCGTAGTTTCGTATTTAAATACAAGAATACTGTAACCAAGTGAATCGAAATTGGTATATTTGTATTTTATGTAATAAATAAACTTTTCTATCGAAATTTATAGGTTCCTACCAACGAGCTATATAATAAACATAGAGGGGTGGAAACAGCAATCTCCAAGGCTCTGAGGTGAAGCCCAATTGAACGTGGTATTTTGACTCTAGATAAAATGGCGGACTCTTATTTCCGGTCAAGAGACGAGAGCGATTATGCTAATTTAAACATTATTAAAGTATAATATATGAAAATAATTATTGGCATTTTTCCTGTGTTTAGCGGGATTATAGTGGAGCTAATAAAGTAACGGATTTTATGCGAACATAATGACGGATTTTTAACGTAATGTTGGCCACACTGCTGTTCGCCATGTTTTCTGGGGTCAAAACAGCCGTTCAATTGGGCTTCACTTTGGAAGCGTTTCCGCACCTCTATGTTAACTATATAGCTCGTTGGTTCCTACCGACTGCACAATTTATCTTACACGCGTAAACGTCAAGAGCCGCGTCCTGAGAGGTTAGACATTTCTCTTCGTTCGCCGTTTCGCGCGGAGAGATACGAATTGGCTGAAAATAGAATTTTAGAAGGGCTTCTTAGTGCTCACTCTATCCCGAACCGCCTATACCTCATATTTTATCTCACTACAGTGAACCGTTTTCGAGAAAACGATTACCAAATTACCAGGGCTAAGCAAAATGCCAGAATCACATAGGCGCGATAGAAGGACACGACAGGCGTGATACACTAACAACAATCGTAATTGCAAACACAAGTTTCGTCGCCACACGACGAAATTAAAAAATACATGTAAATAGTTCATTCATTATATACTAGCACACCAGTAAAATATGTTTACAGAATTTCAGATTTGTCCGTTTATTTGTAACAGTCCAAAATGTGGAAATAAATGCACAATTAAACGTTTGCTTGAAAAGGTTTTTATTTGCTTATGTTAACCAACAAAAATCTCCGTATGTAAAATAAATAAACGTAATTTACTACCAACTCACCAGTTTACCCAACAACTGAGAGCAAAATTAAATTTTGACTCTAATAAAATCGACGTAATTTTCCTTTCGGAATTCGCATCGTGCCTGCTGTGTTTGGTGCGCTGACGTCACAGAAACTTTAATGCTGATTGGCGGACATATTTTGTTTTAGTGTCGCAGCGGTCGTGTCGCTTCTATCTCGCCGATGTGATTCCCCGGCATAACCCTGAGGGAGTGGGCAATTCTTCTGCCACGCGATTGACTGAGGAAACAAGTGAGCATGCAATCGGTATACACGTGACGGTAACCGCAGCTGCTAGCAAGTCAGTATGTGATGTGCCTAATGTTAGTTGTGGTAGCATGGAACGTTTTACACGACTGGGGCCGCGGTCACACTTGATACAGAACTACTTTACTTAAATATGTTCAGTTTTATGGAGAGGTTACACCAGCTACGAACTAGTTCAGATCGCAGTCTCTTCTCGTTCAGAGTAAACTGGTTTCATATGTAGTTTTGAACGACATTTATTTTATGCTTCTCTTCTATTGGCTGCTTGGAGTAAGGATTTCTGTAACATATGTTGCTGCTTTTTGGTCAGACATTTTGCACTTGTCAAATTAACTTTTAGGCGTAAAATAATTATATCCACTTAATTTACACAGCAGCATTTTAGTTAGATACAAAATGATAATTAAAAAGTCAGGAATCTTGAGTGTAGGTGTGTTAATAATTAAATGTGGTAGGCCTACACTTCAGGTTTTAAGTTTGTTGAGGTTAGAAAGTACATTGAGTTTGTCTAAGGTTAATTCTACTACTGGTAAAATTAACGTAGTTTATTCAGTCTTGTAACCTCGTAAACCTGCTTAAGCTTTAAACATGATCAAGCATGGCTGCCGAATGTATTTCACTGTACATGTCTGACCTCTAGTGTGACGGTGGCCAGGAGCTAGCCGACATGCATCTTGTGTCGGAGCAGCCAACACTAGTACGATGCGAGCAACGGAGTTGTACCGGCTGCGCTACACTGTTAAAAATTTCCGTAAATTCACGGAAATATTTACAGAAAATTATTGTAATTTTACGTAAGTGGATTCTGTAATATTTCGTTTACGGAAATTTGTCCGTATTGCCAGTTTACGGATGTTTGGCCTTAACTTTCCATAAATTCATGGAAATATGTTTACACAAATTTAAAGCGTATTTTACTATTTCTTTTTAAAAAAAGGGGTATTAATAATCACTATGAATCCTGGATGTCAAATACAAGAGTTGTCTCTAATAAAGTTTATATCTTACCACTGCATGGAACTCACTTACTAATAAATTGTCGCCGTGGTTCAATGGAGTCCGGCCACTTGGCTCAGTGGTGTCCCGATGCGTATTTTTCATTCCACGGTCAATGTCGTACAATTCTGCGAGGAACTGTCTGACACAAACACACCAACGTGCTTACGGACTGCGCTTTTTATGTGTCTTACTGATATTGTACAAACCGCGTGTAAAAGAAAGAAGATAGGGCTCACCCGAACTGCTGACTGTCCGTGGTGTGGACGTGTAGACACGGCAGTACATAGAGTAATTTCCTGTTCGGCAACACAACACATCTGGAGGTGGACTAAAACAAGAATCGCGAATATTATGTGTCTTCCAGTAATAGACCTTAATGACAAAGACATCGTAGATCTTCGATTTAAGCTATTTCCAAGGATTAGACAACGGGCGGCAGTTTGGTTCCTCGCACACTATTCTTATCACAGCTGTCCAGGACTCCCCCATGACGCTTAGTGACTATATCCAAATACTTCGCACAGAACGATGGGACTTCCTACAGCGTAACATATTAAAACGACACTATGGTGTATATTTGTTTGGGTTCTAGGATTGGCAGAAGATTGCATTCGTTGTGTAACGCTAATATGAGTCATGGACATACATGATGTGACTGTCATATTGTGTGTATTATATAGCGTGTATTCTAATGTATGTATTATATTATGTATATTCTAATGTGTGTATCATAATATGTGTATAGGCATGTTTCAGTAAAACAACAAAAAAAAGAGTGACAAAAAAAGTGGTCAGAGCTCCTGGCTGCTGAGGCAAGGGTCCCGGGTTCGATTCCCGACGGGGAGGTGACATTTACAACCACCTCCTCGGGTTCAGGACTGGGTGTTTGTGTTCGTCTTGTCTGTGTGCCAGAAGACAACTTACAATTACAACGACAACTACACAATACAAAGTTACTGGGGAATGCATTAATTAACCAACTTGAAAGGGGGGAATGTTTGGTGAAGTGGCGAGGCGTTAGCCTTGCCATTGTACCAAACATTATAAAAAAAATGGTTAGAGCTTCTGCCTGGCAATTATAAGGTTGTGGGTTCGAATCCCAGCACCTTCGAAAAACTTTTCATGTTATTAAATAGTGCGTCAGAATCTCGATAACACATAGTTAAAAAGAGATGTATTATTTCTGGAAAATGGAGTGCTAGTAGAATAAAGAATTTTAAATTTTTTTTGCGGAAAACGGATTGTCCGTAATTTTACGGAGGGTTCCGTTATCAAGAAAAACTGAGTGTCCGTTACTTTACGAAGATTTCTGGATAATTTTTTGCCAGTACTTTTCCGTACTTTCCGGAAATTTTTTCTAACAGTTTATCGAACGCGTCGTCACACATCCCGTGCGACATTTGTTCGGCTCTGTTAACGATTGTGGTATGAAAGATCGACTATAGAGACTGGTAGAGCCAGTGATTTTTGGTGAAAAGAATTCTGCAAACAATTTGTTTCAATGCCTTATGTGAATACCTGTTTCTCTGCTTCATGCTCAGTGATTGTAAGTTGTTAACTTTCAGCGTCTCGGGGTCCTACCCACAAATCACGGACTTGTGGTGTCGCGGAAACATTGTTCTGGTTGGTACAGTCGAATGAGCCACGCCTCTGCCCTAATGTATTCTGCCAATAACCACGAGCCGGAGTTGCAGGTGTACACGTAAGGCACTGAAACAAGTTGTCGCAGAATTATTTTCACCAAAAATCACTGGCTCCAGTGATTGGGTCTAATGCTGGAAAATTGGAACAAGACGAACGGCGGCATTTGACAAAGACGTGTTGCAGCTTGTGTGGAAGTTACCAACCATAAGTTCACGTGCTGTGGCCACGCTGTGGGTGCTGGATATTCAACGGTTCCTACGAGTTTTGAACGAGAACCAAATTAATTTTTTTTTTACACTCTAGAAATTCTTTACGTGTATTTGAAAACAGTTTAGGGTACGAAGCAAGTAAATCAATAAACAGCAATTGCTTACTGTCGTACATTACAAATACATAACTTATATTTCAGTTTTACTAACACTACAACACATATATGGTGATGTCAGGAAGACGTCTTGGTGATGTCAGGAAGACGTCTTGGTGACGTCGGAGTCTATTGCGAGGCTACAGGCCCATACCTTCGGAGCAGTACTGGGTGCGACAAGAGGGCTTCTGCTGCGGGTCGACGGGTGAAGAAGGAGGTGCGCGACGGGAGTCGAACCGAAGACTTCAAGAGTGAAGACAGTGGTGTACTCTGGGTGCTGCAAAGTGCAAGGTGAGCCACTACCACTTCCGACTGTTAAGGTTGTACATTGTCACTATTTAGAAGATTGTTGATTGGATATATGACTGAACTTTAATTGTGATTTGTAGTCTTTGATTAAGGGTAAATATTCTTGTGCTTTAATTGTTAAAGTTAACTAACGTTTCTGTGGCACAGTAGTAATTGTGTGCATAATTAAGGGTGTTGTGAGAGTTATAGTTGATTGCTGTTTTGTGTATTTCGTAGCTCTGTGAGCTATTAAATTCAACACTTAATTTAACTCTTTTATTTCTAATTATAAGACCTCTATCCCAAAAGAACTCATGGGCATTGTCCACATTTAAGTTTTTGCTCAAACTTGTAACAATACATTAAATTAAATGGAAGAATATCACAGGGTTGCTGCCACCTAATTAGATCCGACGACCTTACCGAAAGCTGGATTGATGAGGTAGGTGGCATCGACGGACGAGCACACCCCCGCCGGGATTCGACCCCCGAGCCCCCGGAGGAGAGGTGGAGTGCTGTTGATTAGG
The DNA here is from genome assembly GCA_003012365.1 of Medauroidea extradentata. Classification (NCBI taxonomy): domain Eukaryota; kingdom Metazoa; phylum Arthropoda; class Insecta; order Phasmatodea; family Phasmatidae; genus Medauroidea; species Medauroidea extradentata. The sequence continues at coordinate 108,573 of PNEQ01019509.1, forward strand.
CAGGCGACAGACCTGGTTTACTTGGTAACAGTGTCATATATCGGCGTGCTTGTCCTCATTATTGCGGCACTACGAGAGGGGTGAGGTGAGTTGCTGTCTTCACTGAATTCTCAATACTGGCCTAATTGTAGCCCGAACTTCTCTCGCTGTCCGGCCTGCTTGGTCATTTATAACAAAGCGGTGTACATGTTTAAAAGTTATAATTTGAAGTGTACGTGTGTTCTTTTCCGTGCATAAACTGGTTGAGAATAACTTAAGCAGTTTCACGTTAAAAAATAAGGAAACGAAAAAGAAAAATCGCTTGCCATGCTACAGCACCGTTCACACAACACGTACACAGTCGTCTATATTCGCCAAAACATCTTTACTATATTAAATTCAACCATTCAAAGTTGGAACTAACGTGTCTCAGGCGGTAGTTGTATTGCCTAACCCCTGAATTAAACCACTCCTTCGAAATGTTGATTCGAGTTTTCTAGAAAAAGGTGCACCAGAGAGTGTTCGTAGAAGAGGGAAATGTTGTCTTTATTTTGTTATGGTGAGTAATAATGTGACTTGAATAATTCATCACCGCATGGTATTTAAAGGTGCCTCAGTAACTAGGGCGAAAACTCCTACATAAGCAATAAGAGGATCAATTTAATCAACCTTATTATTTTTAACAGATTTATGATATGCGATTATTGGAACTCTATGCCGATTTTGGTGGCTCTATCTCATATTTTCTAGTATTATTCTAATCATATATTTGAAATTTTGGTTCTCAACGTCGTGTACCTCCCGTAATATTCATCACACACTTGTGTAGGTCACTGTAACCCTACCTCATTTCACGTAAAGAACCACGTGTCGGAATGTGCCACACGAATTCTGGTGGACGTTGTACGAATATTGTACAATTACACTATATAAATTAACGATAGTGTGTTGAAAGTTTTACTTGTGCCGCTTTAAAATGTACGTTTTCTGCTCGCTAAACTTACTGTTTGAAACAATTTGGCAATCATGTTATTTCTTCAAAATATAGTATCGATACGCGAACATAACATCGCTTACTAAATTGTTTGAACAATAGTACAGAATTTCTGTGTTCTATTACTAGAGACATGCAAAATTCGCGTTATCATTAGGTAGCAGACTAAACTTCACTGTCCTATACTTAAGAGAGCTTAACCTGCGATTCAATTAGCTGCGAACATTTATGTGTTGTCATTTACGTGTGTTACCGTGTAAGCATTCTCCGCGGCAAGTCACGACAATATCGGTCAGCGGGAGACGGTAAACGAGCCTATAGTCACTTGGAGTCTAGTCAGCTGTCAGAAAATAACGCGAATTTTGCATGTCTCTATCTATTACAAATTCACTAACAGAAAAACAATGGACAAATTAGGAAACATTTTAAAAATGCCGGACGAGTCCAATAGCGTGTTACGAAGAAACCTCGCGATTAACAAGACACTGAACAGACGGCGTACCGGCTGGTTTGCACTTGAACACATGTTGGCTAGTTTGTAAGTGACTATACATACTCGACAATAGCGAGGCAAATAGCGGTCATAATTGAGTATAATGCCGAGCAAGAGAAGGCAGTAAGATCATTCGACGTATTGGATTGTTTTTTTTCTAGGTTTTTTTATTCTGACAAAAAAATGAGAAATTTGTGATTATAGCGGAAACTTTGGTTACCTCGCGCTACTGTACATACATGTCAATTGAACTGTTAGCATATAATCAGTCCACAATCACTACAGAAAATTATGAGTGTAAGAAAAGTGATAGGTTGGTTGTGGCCAACAGTTTGAGTTATGCCTATACTGTATAGCAAGGTTAAATTTAAATATTTATCTTAGAATTTGAATGATATAATTGATGGCAAGTGATACCGAATCTAAGAGACTAACAAATAAGCATCACAAAAAGGACGACAGTTCCGTAGTTTTTGCTAGAGGTATTTGTTATCCAATTTTGGCGTCATACTATTGTGTTTGGTCACAAAGAGCAAATTCTTACTGTTTCATTCTTTGTTATGGTTGTGTCACCCTCTTCCAACCAGATTGTGGTGTGTTAAACATTCAAATCCTCCACTTTTTTTATTTCGGTTACAGTAAACTTTTTAAACTATTTATGAATCATATATTTTTATGTCAGACAAGCGGTTTCATAAATATCATAATAATTTTTAACACTTTCTTAAACTTCGTCAGCTTTTACTATTCGACCTGCACCACATGTTCCGTACATCAGACTTTATATTTTGACATCAGGAATAACCTATTGAAGTGTGTTGCCATGTTATATCCACGTTGTAGAGTGCTACTTCGTTATGAAGTCTGATAACGCCCTTTCGTGGAGGGTCTCTGGTGAACGCCACAATTCCAACCTCGTGAATGTCAGGGAGTCACAGCCGATGATTGGCGTTCCTCTCTCGTCGTGTTCCAGAACACACTGGCCGCCCATTACAAGGTTAATTATGGGAGATGCAAAGCAAAGTGGCTGACATCTGCTGGCGATTTACCTAACCCGCGGAATGGTGATTGACGCTTCGTTCCGCTGAAGGCATGGCATCGAGAGATTCTTGATGCCGAAAATAAACGGTAGACGGTATTTAGTAGGTACCTGGTGTAAACATACACAGCAAAAAGCAATTTCCTTACTGTGTATGTATAAACATTGAATAGAAGAAATGGAGATAGATAGAAATCAGTAACATATGTTCTTCATCATCGCCGTTTCACTCATCACAATTTCACCAAAAACATTATTCGCACATGGCAGACCCTGTCAACCAACATTTATATTTACTCTACCATCTTATTTATTATATTTTGAAGTGTATTTAAATGACATTTGCGTGATCATTGAATTATAAGAAAGAGGTTAGACCTAAACTTGCCATTTACTGTATTTGGCGAAAAAAAATATTTTCTAAAATTGCTAAGGTAACTATGTAAACACAAATTCATAGCCCTGCCTCACCTAAATTGAAACTTTAATTTTTACGTAACGCAAAAAGCGTATTAGAGTTAAGTTTTGCTTGTTATAATTACGACGCATAATTGATCTGTCTCACGAAATTGACTAGCGACATAGTAAAATGACTTTTGTAGACATTTACAAGGCTTCGTTTGGCAAATACTATAAATATAATATTTTTTCTACTTAGTCATACATATTTAGGCGTAATCTATTTAACTGCATAGTGAGATAATACATAAACATTTTTCAAGTTATGATATTGTATTTAACGAAAACATTTAACTAGTGGTTTCACTTAACGATGCCATATCTCAAAACTATTGCCTGGCTATTTTTCAAGTAGCCTACCAGTTTATTTACCAGCTTATTTTTCTTGTTTCGTTACAGTTTACCACACTACAAATGGATCTTTTATTACGCACTTACATTCTACAGTACCTCTTCTTTACTGTTCGTTTGACGTATGTCAACCAAGTGCAGAATTAAAAACAAGAAATGATTGTAAACGAAACTATTCGTGCATCTTCCATTGCTAAACTCACGGGCAGTCAACATTACATCCGTCTGCTAGGCGTGGTAGTGCTGCTCCCAGCGGTGCTTTGCATCTCACATACTACACGTCAGTAAGAGATAATTTACTGTCGATGAGATTGGTAAGGGACAGTTTCCGCCACATGTGCTGGAGACGGCGCGGGGTTATCTTTATGCTGGCGCTTATGGGAGAACTTCGGGTGTAAAACCGAAGAAAGTATTTTCCTCCGGAGTAAAGTTGTTCCCTCATCAATACCAGCACTACTAGCGGCAGAAATTGTCCCTTGCCAAACCAATAACACCGAATTTTCTAACATGTAGTATAATAAATCTTACTCATAGTTATGCTGATGAGAAAGTCCATATCTAATTCTGCACGTTACGCTGAACGTGGTCACCAGCAAGGTACTAATACCAGGCCACAGAAATAAGTGACTTATGCTACATGTTCATATTATTCGCCAGGTAACATGTATTGCTTGCAAATTAAATTTTTAGAATGAGGCAACATTTAGTTTCATATGTATGACGGACGTTCAATTTACTCAAATACACTCGGTTACCATGGCGAACATGTGCATATAATCCTGAGTGGACTCAAGCGTCACGTGGCGTTGAAAATGAATACGGGGAAACATTTGTGCACAAATGCCGAGAACGACACGAAAAGTTATTATATATATTTTTTTAACTCCGAAGTTTTAATAATCTTATTCCCCGCTTCTGTGTCGCTACTCGGAGAGGATGTTGTAACGTGAACCCGACGCAGGGAGTGTTATCTTTATTTTGTTCCGCCGCTTCCTCAAAGTCTCCATCTTCCCTTTCCTTGTGCAGTACCATAATTCTGGGAAGAAAATACCTCTTCCCCCCTTCACCCTTCTGCCGCGGTGGTATCGGGTAGCGCGCCTCCAGGTAGCTAGGTCCCGCGTCGCATAAAAGAAGATATAAGCCAGAGGAGTAAACAAGGGTAACTTCGTAATGCAAGAGGTACCCTAGTAGAATGCCATCCGTCACCCGGGCTCTGGTAAAATGATATTCTTGTAATTCGCTTCGTCGTACCTAACTCTCCCTTCTCTTGCCAACCTCCATGCGTCTTCCCGTGTTTCCTCCTCGGAACCCTCGCCTATTGTGTCTCTTGCCTTTCCCCGTGCAGGATTTCATCCTCCTCCTCCTCCTCCTCCTCTCTCTTTCTCTCTCAACAGAGCGGTCGGGAGCAAAATATGCTTGATGGAGCCCTGCTTCAAGAGGGCGTGGCTAAATACATTTACTGTACTGAAATTTGAATTAATTTTCTAGTTAACTTAAAACACAGCAATCGCACAGACCATATTTTTTTCTAACGTTGTGAGCAATACGTTGCTATTGAGACACGTTACCGGTGAACTACTTTTTCTATTTATGTATTGGTCAATTTGAGGTCTGATTTCAGCAGTCAGGTTGGCAGCAGATCGTCACTCTACGTGTATTTCCACTTTCTTTTTCATTTCTGTGTACGTCTTACACCCAGCATATTTCATTATTTGAACCGTGGTATTCCTCTGCATCATTTTATGTTAACGTACCCCTTTACATTGTACTCTTATTTTAATGGTGTGGTTAACCCAAGAATTTAACGGTTTTAACTATTTTTACATCTGTGCGAAAAACGGTTTCGTATATAGACATACACACTGGCTTTTTTTTTTTTCAGATGTGAAAATTTCTTAGCTTTCATAGTTTTGTACAGTAGCATATCAAAGTCCAAATTTGTTCAAAACTGACTGTTTTATGCTGCTAAGGAAAATCAACTGACGCACTGAAATGAAATAATTCACACTAAAAAATAGTGTAATGGACTACGCCAAGACCTGAATAAAACCGGATAGAATTTTTAGGTATTATTTAAAGAATAATAGAATCATAGTTAATTTTTAATTAAAAATTCAATAGTATTTTTAATACAAAATAAAGTTCAAACCAGATTATATACAGGTCTTTATTACGTAGCCCATGATACTATTTTTCTGTGTGAATTATTTCATTTCACCGGGTAAGTTGGTTTTCATTTCTAGCATCAAATAGTTTTATGGAAATTTCGACATTGATATGCCACCATGAAAGCTAAAAAACGTCCAGTACAGAAAAAATAGTTAAACTGTGTGTCTGCAGAACAAACTATTTCTCATACTAACACAAAAATTATTAAAACAGTTAAATTTTTTTTGGTGAACCGCCCCTTAACAATTGATTTCCACTGTCGTATCTTCTCGCTCACTCTTTACAAGATATATTAATTTATAACATTGCCGATCGATTTCATTTTGCGCATGCGTACGAAGCTATTTATGAGATAATAGTCTAATTTTCTTAGCATAGTTAACGACGCAAGAAATTTCACTGTAGGAATTAATTACGCTGACAAAATAATTTGCTCGAGATGATAGTTAACAAACTGTTTTAAAGGGTTATTTTTCTATCAACTAAAAACTCTTAGCATTTCAACCAACTATTACAGCATTAAATAATATACCACGTTCTCCGATATTGTTTGGTACCCTATTTTTGATAAGTAAATTTTTTTTTGCAATGCGGTGTTTACATATAGAAGAAAGTAGCAAACGGTGCATGTACGTATGACGTGTACGTGTGACGTGTACGCGTAATATAAGATGGCTGTCTATACTGCGCGCTTTAAAAGCGTTGCAGTGTGTTCGTAAGTTGATATTTTTACGAAACTATTCCACATGTGTCCGTTGTGCTGATGTACGAAAAGAAAAAATTCGGACAAGTACGGAATATCATTGCTAAGGTACTTATCTAGGTAGGCTGCGTTTATGTATGCAAGGCAAAAAATCGATGGAGCGTTAAGCGTGACGTCGGTCCACGTATGTAACGCAATAACGCCTTTACACGAAAAACCCCGCAACTTTCGCACAGAGCTTTACTATTATTCATTTTCCTATGGGACTTTAAGCGGTGGCCGTATTATTTGATTTGCGATACTTATGGTTCAAATTCCAGCGCTTATTTATATTATTGTGTTTCAAATGTTCTACTTTAATTTTATTACCTGAATAAAAAAATAAAAATAAAATTAAATATGACAATCTGTAATAAAACTTAGCCAATAACAATTAAAATCACAGAATAATATTTTTAGTCACAAATAAGTATATAGTCTATGAAATTTACAATACACAGCTACAAAGTCCTTTATGGTAGTTAGTAAGTAAAGGTTTCACAATTTTTCCCCAATTGTAAGGAATATTCGGTATTGTATTCTTTAATATATATTTTTCCATGTTGCTCTTGGTTCAAATGTTCTTACAAGATAATCGCATTTCACATCCAGAATATCATTCTGTAGCCTTGGCTGACAAAATACAATGCTTTAATGAGCTTGGCGAAATTACGTTCATTTCGATGGATTAATTATATATACTCAATAATACAAGCAACTCACCCTACAGTTTTGTGTTCAACATTAATAAATGCATATATAATTGTTTCTATAAAATATAGTTCATGGATACACACGCCATTATTTACGCCCACTTGCCTTAAAAAATCTGTATAGTGCAACGATCAAACTAACATTAAATATTCCCAGAGGAATTAAGTTACTGCAACAATGACAGCTACAGTAAATTTTGCGTACGAATTTTTTATATAAATCGTCCAGACAGACATGAAAACAAAATACCCAACACGAAAAATGGACGCAATTCAAGTAAATAAATTGTACAGCACACGCAACTTGCAAATTTCAATATACGAAAAAAAAAAAAAATCCGAAAGCAAAGAACACACAAACGACTCTGCGACAGCACACATTTAAGTTAACGAAAAATCTACGTTTAAGAAACTGAGACTTATTTCTGTTGGAATAGCAATAAAATATTTTTGTTATGCTTATTCTATGGAAGAATATGCACAGACATCAGCACATCTCCTTGTAAATGTTAGTTTAAAAAAGAAAGTTCAAGTGTATGTTATTAAAAAACACATCTTCAAGTTAATATATAATTACTTTCTTTATGTTTTCTAGTGCCTTTTGTTCATTAACCAACAGTTTATAGGCTTGTAGGCATTGAGAAATAACAGAAAGATTGGGTTTTGAATTTATACTGTTAAATTTTAACGAAGATGGAGTCAATACCACAAGTCACAAAATTGAAAGGCGGAGTCAAACTGGAACATATGGAAATTTTAGATTACTATCACAGCTGAAGCGAAAGAATATGACGAGGTGTTATTTGGTACAGAATCCAAACCAAAAGAAGGTAAGGAATTAGATTTATGGCAAGCCAAGGAATGTAAAGCAGAATAGCTTTTAGTCAGTAGAATGGAAGAGGAACCAATAATGCATATTTTAAATTGCACACAATTTGCTACAATGTGGTTAGAATTATTGTCAATATATGAAAAAATCTGATACCAGTATTCATTTTCTGCATGAAATATTTTTTTCGTATTCTAATGAAGGGAAAGGCATAGCTTCACACATATCAGCCATCACATATGTTGTTTTAAAATTAAAACAGCAGGGAGAACAAGTATCTGATAGACAAATTATCACAAAAATGATAATGTCCTTCCAGTTAAAATGCCATATTTAGTAACTTCATGGGAATCTGTTGATCTACAAAAACAAACCAAAGATGAACTAACTACTCGTTTGATTTTTGAAGAAAATATATTTAAATCTAGATAAAGAAAATGATGACAAAAATTCAGATAAAGCTTCTGCTACACAACCATTTCATAAAAAGTGTTTATTTTGTCATAAAACCAACCATACTAGCAACAAATGTTAAAAAAAATCCGGTCAACAGATCAAAGATAATTTGTTAATTTTTTTCATAAGCATTGCAAATTACGAATTAATAAATAAAATCAAATCATGAAAAATTAAAGTCAAATGAAATAGGCTAAAGTAAAACTGGCAAATCAAAAGATATGAACAATGATTATAATAGTCTAGCATTATGTAATACTGAAGAAAGTCTTGAGGTAGAATACTTCTATTTGGACAGTAGTGCAAGTCAACACATTAGCCCCCAAAAGAAGTATTTTCATAATTATGAAGAATGTTATTAAAAAGTTAAGTTAGGAAATGGGCGATTTGTTGAAGTTGCTGGTTTTGGTGACATAAATATTACATGCTTTGAAAATGGAGAGCCGGTGAGAAATGTGGTTAAACATGTATTGTATGTTCCTGAGTTAAAGCTTAATCTTTTTTCTGTTTCTCAGGCTTTGTCTAAAAGGCATGTTCTTTTTGGACAGAAATATATTTGTACATTAGAGAAAAATATAACCACGGCCATAGAGGAACAGGTCTGGACACTTGGAGTTGAAAATTGACCCCGTTATGACTGATTGGCGCCACTGGCACTCTGGGGTTGTTTTAACATTGCGTAAATGGGACTACAAGGAGCAAACTCGTGTCGGAGCTGCTAGGAGAACTGCTCGCACGACGCTATACTGCAAAGATAAAACAACACTTCATTGCTAGTGGCGCTTTCAGTCGTAACGAGGTCAACTCCATATCATTGGTAGATAGGCGAGTGTCCAAACCTGTACTTCTACGACCGTGATAGTTACATTACGGCCACAGCCAACTTAAAAGGCAAAGTTTATAATATATATGACCAATGCTATTGAAGTTGTTGCTTCTTCTATGGAAACCAAGCCGCTAATAAAAGAAAAATCTTGAAGTACTTAGCATCAAAATTTGGCCCATCAAAATGTCAAGCACATAAAAGAGATTTAGTCAAAATTAAACATAGAGTACACAAACGAAAATAATGTTATATGTGAAGCATGTATTATGGGCAAACAACTGTCATTCAACAGGAGTGATAAACAATATTTTCATCTTTATGAACTGATAAATGTCGACCATTGGGGATCCATATAGGTCAAAAGCATTGGTGGATCAAAATATTTTCTTTTAATGAAGGATGACTACTCTAATTTTAAAACTATTCATATTCTCAAATCAAAGGGTGAAGTTCTTCAAATGTTGAAGAAATTCTTAGTCTTATCTGAAACGGACACTGGTCATAAAGTGAAGACAATCAGATCAGATAATGGGAGTGAAGTAGTTAATTAAGAAGAAAGAAGTTTGTTAGAATCAGAAGGCATTCGCCATCAGACTTCAGCTCCTTACTGTCCACAACAAAATTGGAAAATTGAGAGAGAGAGAGAGAGAGAGAGAGAGAGAGAAAGGGAGAAAGAGAGGGAGAGAGAGAGATGCGAACAGTTGTGGAAGCAGTTAGAGCAATGTTTTTTTTTTCTGGAACTGAAAAACGTTTTTTGGGCAGAAGCAGTAAATGCAGTAAATACTGCGACATACGTTCTGAACTTGACTGGGACTAGTTATAGTATAAAATACAAAACTCCATGTGAATTATGGTTTGGCCGAGAAATTAATATTGATCGTTCGAAAATTTTTGGAGAAGAGGTAATTGGTCATATTCCAGATTGTAAAAGAAAAACTGTGTCGCAAAAGAAAAGAAAGGTATTATTGTAGGTTATGAAGAGAACAGTAAAGCATGCAGAGTATACTTTCCTGGTGGAAATTTGAAGTATCTAGAAAAAATAATATTTTTGCCACCAAACTCAAAATATAAAAAAAGGAAGAGATGAATAGTCCTTGTGTCCATTTCCGGAAGAAGAGTTTCACCTTGAAGAGAAAGATGAAACGTTTCACTTTGAAGAGAAAAATGAAGATAATTTTCACTTTGAAGAGTGAGTGAGAGATTTTGGTCAGCGCTTAACATCGAGGTCTTTAGCGCAGGTGAATGGTGATGTGAGGTGAGTATGGAGCAGTGCCGGAATGAATGGGCGGGAGAAACGGGAGATCCCTGAGATAACCCTCCGATCATCGGCATCGCTCAGCAATTTTCCCACATGTGAAAATCCGGGGACCGACCCCGCCGGGAATCGAACCCGGATCGCCTTGGTGGGATCACTTTGAAGAGAAAGATGAAGACAACTTTTACCTTGTAGAGAAAGATGAAGACACAGAAACTATTAGAAGTTTTTACAGAAGATATCTCAAAAGAAAACTTACTTTCGACTATCAAGCCACCTAAAAAATGTAATGATTTCGAAACATGATTTATTAGCTGCAAAGGAAGAATCACTAACTTCCATAGAATTACCTGAAGGCAGAGACAAGCATACCTGCTTTTAAGCCAAAGGGTCTATGGCTCGAATCTTGGCACAGATGACGAAATTTAATGTTTAGTAATTCACAAGTCGATGAACAAGCAATATTTAATATGGAAATTTGAATGATACTGAAAATATTGCAGAAAATAACATTTTGATTTATTCTGCAGGCTTGAAAATTAAGTTTGCAGCAGTCTTGCAAATCAAGCATGCAAACCTAGTTTGCAGCAAGCTTACAAATAAAGCTTGCAGCAAGTCAGAAATGTGTAAACTAGGCAATTTGCAGCAGGTGTGTAACAAGTTTATTGGCTTGCTATTTCATGCTTGCTGCAAGCTTACTGACTTGCAATGCCAAGCTTTCTACAACCTTGTTGCAAGTTATTTCTGCTGTCTGGGAAGCATTAAAAAATGAAATAGAAGCCATAAAAGAAAACCGAGTATGGAAGGAAGTTTTGTTGCCTCCGGAAAAACAAACTGTGGACTGCAAGTGGGTTTTTCGCAAAAAAAAAAAAAAATTAACGATCATGATGTACAATAGAAAAAAAAACTTGTAAAGCGAGGTTTTCAGCAAAAAGAAAACTTTGATTGTACATAAATATTTGCACCTGTTGTCAAACTACCAACTCTTCGGATATTACTGGCAATAGCAAATCACTATAACATGTATATTCACCAGATGGATGTTAAAAACACCTTTTTGTGTGGCGAGATACAAGAAGTTTACATTTCTAAACCAGACGGAAAACAACAAGATGGAAAAGTTCTGAAGCTATTAAAATCACTCTAGGGATTGAAGAAGTCACCGAATGATCGGAATTAAAAAATTCAATTTATTTATGACTAATTAAGGTTTTCAAAGGTCGAAATCTGATAATTGTTTCAATATTAAACACGAGGGAGGGGATACATTATGTGTCCTGTTGTATGTGAATGATATTTTAATTGTTTCCTCCAAAGAAAGTGCCACAGATAAACTGAAACAAAAATTTAAATGAAGGATTTCGAAGATAATATTAATTATATTGTATAAGCAATAAATCACCACAGGGAAGTAGAGCAAATTGAAATAGATAAAATTTCGTACCTGGAATCGTTTCTAAAACACTTTGAAATGGAAAATGGCAGATCAACACAACTTCTAATGGATCCAAAATTTAGAAATATTAAATGTGATTCAGTTGACAAACACCTGTCTAAAAAATGTAGAAGAATAATTGGATCATGGATGTATGTTGTACTTGGAAGCAGGCCTGATTTAGCAATATCTGTTAATATTTTAAGTCGTTATCAAAGTCTACCTTCAGAAAATATACTCCAAATATTGAAAAGAATTTAACATATGTCAAGGGAACATTAAATCGAAAATTGATTTACAAGAAAATTTATGACTCACCAACCATTGAAGGTTTCGCTGATTCTGGTTGGGCTGGAGATACTGTTTTACGTCGTTCAGTTCAACTACAGTATACTTATTCAAGGTATTTTGATGTTCAGTATCATGACTGTTCAGCAAGCAAAAGATAGTAGCACTTTCTTCGACAGAATTTGAATATATTGCCTTGACTGCCGTTGTGAGTGAAGACTGCTGGATCAACAATATTTTAATGGAACTTAAAATGCCGAATTCTACTCCGTTCATTATTCATGAAGATAAACAGGCGACAATCTGTACTGCGAAGAATCCAGAAGCTCATAAGAGAATGAAACATATTGACGTCAAATATCATTTTGTTCGAGAAAATATTTCGGAGGGGACTGTCAAGTTGGAATACATAAGTTCAAAGGACCAAATAGCAGACAGCCTGTCTAAATCTGTGTCAAGAATAATTCTTGATAAATTCTCTTCTAAACTGGGGATTGTGTAATTTCAAAACAATTTAAACAGGTTCAGTGTCACGTATTATTTTTATTTTTTTTTTGTAATACTTTAGTTTATGTTAATAATTTTACTGAAGGAAGGTGTTGGAATAGCAATAAAAATTTTTTTTAAAATACTTATTCTATGGAAAAATATGCACAGACAATCAGCACATCTCCTTGAAAATGTTTGCTTAAAAAAAGATCAAGTGTATTATATTAAAATACATATCTTCAAGTTAGTATAAAATTACTTTCTGTATATTTTCTAGTGCCTTTTTATTCATTAAACAACAATTTCAGTTTCCAAGTTTGATACTTAATGGTGGGAGACACCGGCACCTTGCTAACCACATATTTTCTCATTTTTCTGGGCTTAAGAAATGAAGCTTGAGCTCTGTATGGATATCAAGACGAGTTACGAATTACATACTTAAATGAAACAAAACTTGTCAATTATATGTGCACACAGACACACACACGCCTATAAAGTAGCCTACATTGTTTACAACTGGAAGCTTAAAGTAAAAATTTCTGAAAGTAATTTCATAATCTGATTATGGATAAAGTTATGAACTTGACGGAGTTATTACAAGAACTAAAATGAAATAATATCAGATAATTACTGCTAATGTCACCTAACATTTTAGTTTTTACTTATTACGAATTATATGCACGTAATGTTTCCCAGTTCAGTATTTTTTTTTTTCAGTTATATAAAAAGGCCACAATGCCACATTAAATTAAATTCAGCCTATGTTATTAAATTCTGTATAAATATCTGAATTTTTTTTGTGTGATTGCCCATACACAGTTACATTTTGCATCAGTGAATATAATTAAAGGATTTTTCAGGGGGATTTTTTTTTTTTACATTCACAAAGTCGTTTTCATGATTTTAATTACTATCCAAAGCATGGACGTCAATGTAGCCGGGGTTTGTAATTTGCTGGCCTTAATAGCTGGTTTCAGAATTGGCGTATCCCGTAAAAAATTAGTGAAATAACTTTTTAAAACATGTTTTAACGGCCTAGTCTGTACAACGCAAGCTGCTTTACGCACGCTCAAAATCAAATTTAACAATCATTCACGTCTAAAAAAAAGTTTAATTATTTCTCAAACTAATTTTTAGAACTGCTACACGAAAAAAAAAAAAAAAAAAAAAAAACCCTTACAAATAATCAGTTTTCACAAGTTTTAAAGCGATGACCAGAAAAATGTTGTGAAGCATATAGTTTGTATAATGTGTATTTTATATTCCCACGTTAAAAGATCCAGTTTGGAAAAGAAATTAGCTAGATAATTTTTCCAACCATGCTAGTGACACACGGTTGAAAGAGTTACTTTTATTTTATGTTTCTGCATAACGGCGTATATTCGCGCTGTTAAAATGGGCTTGAAATTAAATTCCGTGTATTTAAATGAAGCGCACTCTTCGCAGTGGTGTTCGAAACACGTGTGGCGCAAATGTTACGTGTGATTGGTTTGTTTTAATATGTATTCAAATAAATTCGTGGAAATTATTCGATCCCGTAACATGTGTTTCATTTTGTTTATTTTGCGAGGCGCGCGTGGAGACAAAATAAAAACTACGGATGTGGAAATGAACGCATTTGTGAAAAACATACTCTCGCCAATGGTAATTGCTTTTTAACGTATTATAAATTTAATTTTTAAGGTCAGTATTGCAAAAAAAAAAATTCAGCTAACGTTTCCGTATCGTCCGAATTTCTTTTATTTTCATCGTGTTTGACACTGTAAGTCGGACGCATAAAAAATTATATACAATTATTAAATTTGGCATACAAAAATAAATATACTGTTTAATTATTTCAAAAGTAGGTGATTTCCATGTAAAACAACAACAAAAAAAAAACGTTTGAAACAGTTGAACATTTGCATAGTATTAATGCTATCGAATATATCACAATGTTTGTATAGACCGTTCGGAATAAAGTGAAAAATATCACTAGCTGTTACTACATACAAGTCAACATTACCGGTAGTCACTTTACAGCTTGTATGGTTGGCAACGAAATAACACAACATAGTTCCGTGTTAATTCGTATTTAAATACAATAATACTGAAACAAAATCAACCGACAGTGATATAATAGTATTTTATGTAATTAATAAACTTATTTTTTATCAAACTCTATGTGTACCTATCGACTGAACAATTTATTTTACACGCGCAAACATAAAGTGACGTGTCCCAGGAAGTTAGACTTTTCCCATCGTTAGATGTTACACGCGGAAATATACGAATTGGCTGGAAATAGATCTTTAGCAGGGCTTTTTCGAGTGTTCACTTTATTCCGAACTGCCTATACTGCAGTTTGTGACCAGAAAAACTAATTAAAACACTGCGGCGGAAGTAATATAACTGAAACATTATGGGAGACCTTTAAGCATTATACAGTGTTTTCCTATCCTTCCAGTTGTTTTTTTTTTTGTGGTCAAGGAAATATTCATACTCGCCCAGGAAGTAGTGCACATCCTTTGTCGCCGCTACAGTAACCTGTATATCCAAGTACTCTCACCGAACAATTTCATACTCTATTTTAAAATCATGACGTCACATATCTCAGTATATTGCGTCACGTGACGCCATACCGTCAAAATATTGGAAAGAGGCCTTCTGATTGGCTATTTACCCCGATATAATCATAGAACGGGATGAGAGTACTCTGTTTATGTACAGTAAGTGTCAGAAGTATTAGTACACCTGCGTTATTTGTAGAAGTTCCAAATAATAACGGTTAGTAACAGATGAACGGGACAAACGTCATTACGTAGAAAATATTTTTATTCTATATTTATTCACAATACACGCAAAGTAGCTAAATTTAGACAACTATATAATTCGTCATAAATATTCTTACACGTCACAGAAGTATTCGTACAGGCATAAAAAAAGTTCTGTAAACAGTGACACTAGCGCCGTCGTGGTTCAATGAGAGATCATTCGACAAAATTGTAGTTAAGTTAGAGTTCGACTACAGGTGTGTGTGTGTGGATGAGTGACCAACAATCGGCGTCAACATGGGGCGTACGGGGAAAGAAAATATTGAAGCACAAACTAGGCTCATAATTAATCTTCACAACCAGGGAAAATCTTTAAGAGAGATCTCTACACGTTATCAGAAGACCTCGGTCGACAGCCCAGTCCATAATAAACCGGTACTGTGGAACGAGTGGAACAAACTTTGTGCAAAATATGCCAAGAAGTGGACGTCCAGGTACGTTGACTGCTACAGATGATTGTAGAGTGGTTCGTCTAATTAAATACGATGCTAAATTTAGTGCTCAAGATATTGCGAAAGAATTTTCAAATCTAGGGTTCTCAGAATACAAGCACAGTGCGCTGGGGGTTGAACCACGAAAGATACAATGGTCGTGTTGCTCACAAGAAATTTTTCGTTTCTGAAGTGAATAGGAATAAACGGTTTGATTTTGCAAAAAAATAAAAAAAAAAAAAAATAAAAAATAAATAAAAATAAATCAAAAAATAAAAATCTGTTTTTCGGAATAATGTTATTTTCTTCGATCAGAGTATATTTTATCTATTTGGGTCGGACGGGCCAAGGTATGGTGAAAAAAATACAGAGCTACAGCCTAAGAAACTGCGGTCCACAGTCCAACATGGCGGTGGGAATATTTTAATATGAGGGTGCAGGACTGCTGTCGGAGAAGAGAAGCTTCGTGTTACTGATGGTGTAATGGATCACCAAATGTATACTCACATAGAGAAATCAAATCTCGCTGCTAGTGCCTAACACATGACCTCCAGAATTAATTCATATACCAGCAAGACAACGATCCCAAACATACAGCCCATAACACAAGGCTGTGGCTGTTGTATAATACTCCAAAGCAGCTTCATACCCCTCCCCAGTCACCGGATATTAATTCAATAGAGTACTTATTAAACATTTTGAAGGCCAGGATAAGAAAATGGTAAATTACGATAGAGACTATCATGGCAACGGCTGTTAAGGAGGAACGGGCTTCTATTCCTCCAGAAGTGACGAGAAATCTCGTATAATCAATGCCATGCTGTTTCCAAGCTATCATCCAAGTGAAATGAAACCCAACAAAGTATTGAACAACACACGCGTTTTATTACATTTTATTAAGTGTACGAAAACTTTTGACACCAAATGTTAATGTAGTTTTTTGTTAATGTTCAACATATGCTTCGCTGTATATATATATATATATATATATATATATATATATATATATATATATATATATATATATATATATAATTCTAACCGTTATCATTCAGCATCTAGTCATATTAATAATTTAGGTATTACATTTGCCGCACTTTTGCTTCGTCCTTTCGCCGCTCAGTAATGTTTGACAGGAAAGAAGATGCGCGTGCGCAGTGTACTGATTTCAGATTTCCGCGTTTGATGCGTGGGAACAGCCGAGCGATAACAGTAATAGTGCCACGCTCGACGAGATGCATATCGCCTCTATTCACAGTTCGTCAAACTGGACTGCGAGGTTCCCGTTTATAGTCTTTTTCCTATGGGACTTTAAGTGGTCACCCTAAAATTTTATTTATTTGGAGAGTATGAAGTGCAGGCCAACACATGCAACTCGTTTTGTGCTTTACGAATTCAGGTGGTGATTTTTTGGAGCTACAGCAATTTAAAAAAAAAAATCTGTTACTAGGCATTTTAAGAGTCCCTAAAATCATGTTCCTAACAAGCGTGAGGAGCCGCGGTGGTCGAGGGGTCAGGCCTCTCGCCTCCCACCAAGGCGATCCGAGTTCGATTCCCGGTGGGGTCAGACCCCGGATTTTTGCATGTGGGAATCGTGCCGACAATGCTACTGGTCGGCGGGTTTTCTCGGGGAACCACCGTTTTCCCCGTCCCTTCATTCCGACGCTGTCTCAGGCTCACACCATGTCACCTCCATCAGCGCTAAAGACCTAGATGTTTAGTGCTCACCAAATATGGTTCACTTCTAACAAGCGTGATTAAATTTTCAGAATTATGGGAGCGTAGTTTCAAATGTGTGTTCTCTACGTAGATGAGCGTAATATGCTTTAACTTAAGCAGTTTTGCGTGAAAAAATACGCGCGACATGCTACAACCCAGTCCATGCCGAATGGTACAAAATTCAGAGCGAAAATAATTAGTTCAAAATTATACTTTTTCTCGAAGCCAATTAAAAAACCCAGGCAAATTTTTTTTCATTTTAGAGTAAAAAAGTATTTCCAGCCACGTTATTCTGGATAACAATCTCCGAAATCGCGGACATCCCTTACACTTAAATGCAACTCAGGTTGTCAACCTCCCTCCTTAGTGTTAATTCAATGGTTTTCCTTGCCTACTTTGGTTTTACGACCGAAAATTCCGAAAGTATCACAACGGTTTCATACATATAAATCTTACCTTTCAGCAGTAGACGTATAGGGGCCTAAGAAGTTAAGAGAATTAAAATTTCATTAAATTTTATGAAGAAAAGGCTAACATATGCGTTCCTAGTTCACTTCTTATATGCATACTAAGTGTAAAATCAGTAGCTATGGAACCATTGTGGTATTTTTGGAATTTTCGGTCGTGAGACAAAAATAGGTGGAAAAACCAGTAAATCAACATTTAAGAGGGCGACTTTCTCTTAACAAATGCATAACTTTGGGTAAATGTTTGCTCATAAAGTTGGCGAATATCATTATCTAGGATTGTTGACTTATACGTTTCCATACTGATTAAAAAATGTAGATTCCAATTAGTATTTAATTATGTACTGCACACTGACAAGCTATTTTGTAGGTGGTACAGTAGCGTATTGCATAGCAGCATAGTCTTGAGCCATTTTCCGAATAAGCTTAGGTGAGACCCACGTTGTCGTTCAACTTTACTCTTTTCCAGCAGCGAATGTGGCCAACACGTTGCGCCAGGTTGCGAAACTCAGCTACACTCGTAACGACCTGGATATCCACACAGGTTAGATTTTTTAAAAGTTTTTTTCCATTTACGGATTACAACAATTATATAAATACTTTTTAAAAAATGGAAGACATCACGCTCACATAAGCAAAGCTAGTGTGTAAGTGCTACTAGACAAATTATTTTCTATATCTGCGGTAATTATTGTAAGAAAAATTGTCATAATATTACATTTTTAAAAATAAATGTAGCCTAAATTACAAATTTAATAAAATTACTTTAATTTTCAAATAATTATCGATGGCTACAGGTAGTATTTAAAAATTAAAAACACATAAAATGTGAAATAATTAACTAAAATAAACTAAAAAGGTCCCGGCGGCCGATCCAACTTCCCGGCAAGACAACGGTGTTGCAGCAAAACGGCCAACGAGAACTAGACATTTTCGGTGAGAGTATAGGCGGTTCGGGATAAAGTGAGCACTCACAAAAGCCCTGTTAGTTCTATTTTCAGCCAATTCGTGTCTTTCCGCGCGTAACGGCTAACAACGGGACATGTCTAACATCTCTGGACACGTCACTTGATGTTTGCACGTGTGAGATAAATTGTGCAGTTAGTAAGAAACTATAAAGTTTGATTAAAACAAGGTTTATTAATTATATAAAACAAAACTATATTGATTTCAGTTGCTTTTATCTCAGCATTGTTGTATTTAAATAAGAAAATTCACTTAACTATATTCCGTAATTGCCTTGCCAACCAAACAAGCAGTAAGGTTTCTAGAGTTAACATTCAGTTACATGCAGTTACGGCTATAGTGACATTTTTCGAAAGTTAAATTTTTAGTGTTCACTTTATCCTGAAGAACCTAAACCTGTGCTCATGACGTTACCTACATGTCTCATGATTTCTGACGACAGAAAGGTGGAGTGAGTGAGTGAGTGGGAGATGTTTGGTCAACGCTTTAAGATCGAGGTCTTCCACGCTAGTGAGGGGTGACATGAGGTGAGTATGGTGCGGTTCCGGCATGTACGGGCGGGAGAAACGGGAGATACCTGAGAAAATTCGCTGACCAATGACATTGTCAATTACCACGTGCGAAAATCCGAGGACCGTCCCCGCCGGGAATCGAACCCGGATCGCACCGAAAGAAAAATCTTGCAGGATCTCTTCCCTGTAAATTTATTTTGTAGTAACCACAAACATTTCGGCAGGGGCCACAATAATTTAGTACTATCAACGAAATGTTTTTGTGGTGACCCCAAAATTAGTATTGCAGGGTAAATACAAAATATTTTGTAGCTGCCACAAAATATTTGTTCCGTGCGCCTTAGTAGGAGGCGAGTTCTCTAGCCACCGCGGCCTCGCAGAAAGGTTGAGCGGAGGGGAAAGGAGGAGAGTGGATGTTTCTCCTACTTGCCAGCTTTTCCCCACAACGATGCGTCAACAAACAAACATTTGAATTTGAGGACCTGGGTGGACTAACGACTTAAGTTGTGCCGTTTATTAATTATATATTTTTTGTATTTGTATTTTACCGGCACAATTGTTATTATTTCTAACACGAGAATGAGTTGTTAACTAGATTTAATCTTTATTATTAATTCAAGGGTACTATGATTGTTAATTTTCATGCAGCATTTCTCTACTTCTGGCACTACTGTTTATTTTCACGGCTCCCAGTCCAGGTAGAGCGACCACAGGCTCGCTTCACGGGTCAGCCCGCCACGCCAGTATCAGTCTGTAATACTATCCACAATGTTAGAGAGAGACCGCATCCTCGTTGCGCGTCCTAGCGTTGCCACCATTCATACATGCACTCGCCTGCAGGAACACAGGTCAACTTTGCACCGGCTATCTTCCTCGTTCTGTCGCATACAGCAGGCACTGCGCACGGAGTGTACTGCTTTGTCAGCACTTTAAAGCACTCTATAGAGTCCATGCAACAACTATCGGCGACATTCTAAGCTTTTCAGCGTCATCACGCTCACCGCACCGCGTCTTTTGAGCGCCATTTGTGTAAGCCTCCACTCAACTGACATGACGTACCTCGGTGTTGCTCCTCGTTCTAAGGAGATGCTAGAGTTTGGGACTTAGTGCCCAAGATGTTCTCTATTGTTCTTTCACGTCGTGTAGAGTAGTTAACTTTGTTCGTTTGTAAGTGATTTGAGGCATTTGTGACAAAAATTTTAGTATATATCATTTCGTGTACTTCAAGTTGCAAGTCATCGAGTCTGCCCTCCTTAGGTGAGTCTTCCCACCGCGTCCGCCCTTGTTAGGCGCTGTTTTGTCTCGTAAAAAACTAATATTAATTCTCCACTTTCCTTTTTATTTGTTACAGTGGAGGGTTGAAGTATTCTACTGCCAAACTTTAAGTACTTGAAGTATGCTACTGACAAATTTTAAATTTCTCAAGAATAATACTTCAGCTTAAGGTTTCAACTGTACTTCAACGAGTTCTATAATATTGCAACTTCAAGCGAAGCCATATGCTTTCAGTATGTCTTGCCTTTGGATGTTTACTCGCCGCTACGTCATATGTTTCAGCTAAGTGCTACGTAGCTGTATAAACTTTAAATGTGTCACGTACCGTCATCTAGGTCTTCTATGCTTTTGACTTTGTATAACAAACATAAAATTTAATTTATTTAATAATGTTTTAAAATAAATAATAGGTAGTATTTACGTGGGTACCCATAGGAAACTTTAATATTTAAAAAGGTTCTGAAAAGTCCTGCATATTATATCAAATCATAAATATTGTAATGCGCAATTTAGTAATTCAATGTTTCTTGTGTACTTAAACGACCCAGTATTTTACATAATAAATTGTAACTTTCACTCTGCCTCATATTAATGTTTTATTTGACAGCTCATCCTCTGGGAATTTATATTTATTTAATTTTAATCTGTAATGTTAGCTCTACATGAACATGAGTCATAGACAACAGCCTATTTTGTGTCCAGTCTCCCTGCCAGCACGCATTTAAAGGGTATGTAATATACGTATGGTATCAGACTATACTAAACCTAAATACAAAGAGGGAGAGACGGGACAAAGTCAGAAAATTGTATTTTGAGATAATCAAACCTAAATAAAGCTTTTTAGTCCTGGTAAATGGATGTAGTCACCTTTATATAATTTCATCTAGCTCCATCTATTATTGTCTGAGAGAAATTTTGCTATGGCATATAGAACAAAGGTTGGCAATTCTTTAATTTACAATTGGTGGACTAACGACTTAAGCTGACCTAAGTTGTTAGTCCACCCAGGTCCTCAATTGGACCTTTATTTTGACACGGTTGCGACATTCTAAATAGCCGCTTGTGTAACTCAGCGGATTTTATCATCACTATACAGTACTTTTTTATTTCTATTGATCTACATATCACAGATATGTAATGTAAAAAAATTGGTTATAACATTTACCAGTTGTTGGTACAGACGAGATTAAATTTTTTACGTCTTCTGGCATGTACTTTAGAGCGAAGCGTATTATCCGTCTTTGCAGCTAAATTAACAAAATATTTTCAGGCTAGAACCTAGAAAGCAGACTGGGCTGCCCTGATTTGCTACGAATACCACTTTTACTAATGCAGGAAAATCATTCCACAGTATTTTTGTTTGTAAGAAACTGAGTACTTGCTTATGGTATTTAAATATTAACTTCAAATTTGGGTACTTAAAATTATTGGTGAGTAATTCTGACGGGGCAGGTTATCGTAAATTTAATTTGTAGAAATGATGGTTTATCACGGGAAAACTTGACTGTTTGCTGGATTTCAACACATGTTCATCTTACCAGAAGATTACTGGCTGTCGCTCGTAGTTGGAGCTGTTACCCTATGACTGAGCCAATGAGAAACCCGACATTGTAATATTTTATGCATGTTATTGGTCTGCAGACAGCTACATTGTATCCGACGTAAATCATCCAATCATATATGTTGGAAGGAACTACAGTGTTTTTAAGGGTGTGTTGGCACAAAACATTTTCGCGATGTACCATCATCTCTATTAATTGGTAGACATGAAAAATGCGCGTTATTTTCCGGCAGCTCACTAGACTCCAAATGACTATATGCTTGTTCGACTTCTCCCGATGGCCGATACTGTCGTGACTTGCAGCGGTGAATGCTTACACGGTAGAGAGGTCAATCCCTGTAAAGACGTAACACACGTAAATGACAACACATAAAAGTTCGTGGCCAATTAAATCGCAGATTACGCTCTGTTATGTGTAGGAAAGTGAAGTTTAGTCTGCTACCAATTTATAACGCGAATTTTGCATGTCTCTATTAATTGGGCATGTTCATCCGCATTTTAAATTTTCTGCGGTTGGAATAGTTCTAGTTTTGCAAATTGCCTTAACAAAATCTTTAAAATTAAATATTTGTGTACATTAACAATATTTAACTTTTTTTGAAGTACTCATTAGAATGAGTAATTTCAAACATGAGACGCCAAAAATCAACATTCATTCCGAAGCTACCAAAAGTAGCATTGCGCTTACGTCGGAACACTAAGCCACACATAAAAAAAAAAATGATATACCTCGAGATCCTTAACACTCACGAAACAGCACGGAAACAAAATATTCGGTCTTGTTTTATATATATATTTCAGTTAATTACGCGGTTGTTCGTTCCTCACTGCTTTTTATTAAAATTTCCACAGATATATCACTTTACTATCATCAGTAGGCAATGAACTGTAGTTCATTTGAAGCTGAAACCAACGTAATTTTACGATGACGTTTTCTTCACTGTCAGTTACAAGTCGTCCTGTGAGCACGTGACGATGAAAACAACAAAAACCAATCAACAGAAACCCTCTTCGATAGCGGGTTCAAAATGTGAGTACAGTGAAATCCAAGAGTTAATTAAAATCTCAAACCTAGTCGCAGTATCGGGTTTCACGCACATGCACAAAAAAAACCGAGAGATTTTGTGTGGATGAGAGACGGATTTGTATTTTTCGGCACAGCAGTTTCCTTTTTGAAAAACGTATCCGCAGAGGAATTACGTGGGATATTGCTTTGTATATTCTCTTTCCTGTTGCTTCTCTTCATTCCAAAATATCCTTCGCCGTTTTTCCGTTTTTCTCTTTTCGATTTCCTTAGTATAATAAAACTTCTTTCTTACTCAAACTTCAACTAAACGAAAGAAATCTTGCTTCTGTAGTCAGTGATATTAATTTTATTCAAAGATGATGGTAACATTTATTTCAACCATTTATAGTGATAGCAATTACGCACGTAATAAACGATACGAATGTTTAAATTGAGAACAAACTTAAACAATAAGAACTGTACATCCTTATGTTTGTCGGATAACAAAGTGCTTCAAACAAGGGTCATTTGTGTTCTTGTGTAAGAGATAAAGATTATATGCAAATTGTATGGCGACTATTGTACAATGATAACAGGATGAGAACATACAGTCAATTTATACAGTATACAAACGGTAATGTTCAAGTTTCTACCGTGATAACGCAAAATATTGCGTTAAGTAGTTACACGCTAATCTATATATATAAAAATGAAAGCTGACTGATTGACTGACTGACTGACTGACATATCAAACTGCAGCCCAAACCACTGGACCTAGGATCGTGAAATTTTTGTGGGGGTTCCCTTCAGGTCGTAGGCGAGCACTAAGAAGGGATTTTTCGAAATTCGACCTCTAAGGGGGTGAAAAGGGGTGAATGTGTTTCCGAAGAAACGTCGATAGAGGTCGAACCCGACGGCCTATCATCGTGATTTTTACTTTAATAGGACACTCGTAAAAATGCATACTAGGCAATTTAAGGATTTTTCGAAGTTCAGCTTTTAAGGAGCTGAAAAGACCTTAAATGTGTTTCCAATCAACTACTGATATCTATCGAACACTTCGGGATAGAGAGTTGATATTCACTTTAAAATATTGCTTACGTAAATACCCAAAAAGTAGTTTTAGGTTTTTTTTTTAAATTCGACCCCCAGACAGTAAAAAGGGGCAAATTGTGTTTTTAATGAATCGTCTTTATCTTTGAAACACAATTGGCTATCGTCGTGATTTTAACTTTAATTGGTTACTTTTACAAATGTCTATGGCAGGACTCAAAATCGTTTCGAAATTCTTTATTTAAAGGGGTGAAAATACGTGAAAAGTGTTTTCGATTATCATTCCATATCTATCGAATCAATCGAGATGTCGAAGTACTCTTTGTTTTAAATTGGTGCTTTTATAAGTATCCCAAGTACCATTTAAAATATATTTTCCGAATTCGGCCCAAAACTGGTTAAAAATGGGGTAATATGAGTTTTCGACTCACATTCGATATATATCGATCACATAATTTTTTATATAGAGACGTGATTTTTGTTTAGGATTGATGCTTACTCAAATACCTAAAAAGGAATTTCAGGAATTTTCGAAATTCGCCACCTAAGGACGTGAAAAGGGGTAAAAAGTGGTGAAAAGCGTTTTCAATTAATCGTCTATACATCTTGAACCCAGCGGGCTAATGTTGTGATTTTTACGTCCACGAGATACCAATAAAGTATTCTAAAACGTGATTCAAGGGTTTTTTCGAAATTTACTCTCTTAAGTGGTGAAAAGACCTTGAACATGTTTTAGATAAATCCTCGATATCTATCGAACCCGTCGAGATATACAATTAATTTTTGCTTTCAATGTTGATCATTACAGAAATTACCGCAAAACAGTTTTCAGATTTTTCGAAATTCGATTTCTCAATACTGTGCAGGGGTGTTATGTGTTTTTTTTTTTTTTTTTTTTTAGTGAATGATCGATTTTAATTCAACTGAACGGGCTAGCGATGTGATTTACAATTCAGTTGGATACTTATACAAATGTCTAAGATAAAAATTTAAAATATTTCGAAATTCGACACCCAAAAGGGTGAAAAAACACAAAATTTGTTTTCCATCAACCCACGATATCTATCTAACCAGTAGCGATATTGAGGTGGTGTTCGCGTCAGAGTGATGCTTACGTAAATATTTAAAAAATATGTATATTTTTTTTTATTTGTAAGAAACGTAATTATTAAGAATAAAACTTAGTTGGTCAATAATCAAGGCAGACGATCCGAAAAGCAGGAACGAGCAGCGAGAAACAACTTATGCAGGAGTTTCACTACAGTAACCTATCGAGACGTGGTGTTGTACAACCTCTATGAGCCCAGGACACAGATATATATATATATATATTTTTTTTCAATAAATTTTATTTTCATGAATTATTTCGACGTTACGTGACGCAGTTGTTTGTCACTCAGGTCTAAATTCCTGGAGGTTCTGGGCTCGAATTCCGTTAAAAGCTGCGTGCAAACGTTCAATTCTGACACACAAAAACTACAAGGCAGATCGAATTAGTGCAATTTACATGTAGTCTTTAAAAGGGGTAAAATTTCAGTTCGCTTTCCACTTAGGTTCCTCTACAATATCAGCTGATATATCGTCGGTATACTGCCAAAAGTGATTAAGTCATAAATGCTACTTCGTTTAAAAACAGTAATAAATTGTAGATATTAACAAAAATGTGGTATGTTACTATACTGTGACACAACAGTACGAAACGACGAATAGACTTTAAACTTGGGCAATTGTTCGTGAACAACATATACATATTCCTAGCATTTTTATAATTTTAT